>PVIY010053997.1:0-14418 GCA_004026745.1 Myrmecophaga tridactyla | reverse complement strand
CTTTTTCTTGTCTAGTTGCTCCTGCTTGAACTTCCAACACAATGTTGAATAACAGTGGTGACAGTGGACATCCTTGTCTTGTTCCTGACCATAGGGGGAAAGTTTTCAGTTTTTCCCCATTGAGGATGATATTAGCTGTGGTTCTCTTTATCACGTTGAGGAAGTTCCCTTCTATTCCTATCCTTTGAAGTGTTTTCAATTAGAAAGGTTGTTGAATTTTGTCAAATGCCTTTTCTGCATCAATCAAGATGATCTTGTGGTTTTTCTGCTTCAATTTGTTGATGTGGTGTATTATATTAATTGATTTTCTTATGTTGAACCATCCTTGCATACCTCAGACAAATCCTTCTTGGTCATGGTGTATTATTCTTTGTTTTGCACAGGCAGGCACTGGGAATTGAACCTGAGTCTCTGGCATGGCAGGTGAGAACTCTGCCTGCTGAGCCACGTGGCCCACTCTATTATTCTTTTAATGTGCTGTTGGATTTAATTTGCAAGAGTTTTGTTGAAGGTTTTTGCATCTGTATTCATTAGATCAGTCTGTAATTTTCTTTTCTTGTATTATCTTTGTCTGGCTTTGGTATGAGAGTGATGTTGACTTCATAGAATGAGTTAGGTAGTCTTCCCTCCTCTTCAGTTTTTTTGAAGAGTTTGAGCAGGATTGGTACTAATTCTTTCTTGAATGTTTGGTAGAATTCACATGTGAAGCCATCTGGTCCTGGACGTTTCTTTTTTGGGAGCTTCTTAATGACTGATTCAGTTTTTTCACTTGTGATTGGTTTGTTGAGGTTATCTGTTTCTTCTCCAGTCAGCGTTGATTGTTCATGTCTTTCTTGAAAGTTGTCCATTTCATCTACATTGTCTTGTTTATTAGCATAAAGTTGTTAATAGTATCCTCTCATTACCTCCTTTATTTCTGCGAAGTCAATGGTTATGTCTTCTCTTCCATTTCTGATTTTATTTATTTGTGGTGTTGGTTTATTTGAATTGTTGGTTTGTTCCTTTGACTGGGCCATATCTTCAATTTTCCTAGTATGATTCGTTATTTTTTGCTGATGTCTAGGCATTTAATTTTCTTAGTTAGTTTATTCTGGAGATTGTGTTCACTCTTTTACCTAGGATTTTATTGCTGTATAGCTTGGTTCTCTGTCTGTTCTTTGACATTCAGTTCAGCTTATTCTAGACCTCTAGCATAGGTTCTGTTTAATGATTCAGATTTTTTCAGTTCTCATTTTCTTGTTTCTTGCCCTGCCTATATGGTGCCTTTTTTTTTTTTTTTTCCTTAGGAGGGTCTACTTAGGTATTATAGGTTCAAGTCAGAGTTTCCCAGACCAGACTGGCCTCCTCTCAGGAGGAAAGAGTCACCTGCATCAGTTTTCCCTGAGGGTGAAACCCAGTAGGTTGACAGAATTTCCTACAAAGCCTCTAGACTCTCTGTTTTTCCAGTCCCGCCAGGTATGTGGAGTCTGTCTCCCTGCTGGTTCCACCAGCATAAAGTGTGGCAGAACCTCTAACTTCAGCAGACTCCCTGCTGAGGGTGTGGTTGAGTCATAGGAGAAGTTGTAGGCTTGCTTTAATTGCTTCAGTTTTCCAGTCCCTGAGGTCCGAATTCCTACCTGAGCTGGGCCCCACTCCTTTCCAGTGGATGGCACAGCCTCCAGGGAATGATCTCCTTTCACTTAACCAGCCTCTTTGTCTCTCACACAAGCTAAATTCTGCCCTTACCTAGGGCAATTGAAGCCTGAGAAGCCTTGCAGTTGTTTTCTTTTTTTTTTTTTTTTTATTTAAATCCTTTTCAGAGCAGGACCCCTGTTCCTCGGGTTTGTTAATCAAGAGCTTAAGTTGGTGCATCATTGCTCTACGTGTCTCCAGGTCCTATGTGCCCCCTCTTTTTTTTTTTAGAGTCCAGACCTTTCAAGTATTTTGTGCTGTCTGATCCAAAAAAACCTCTGTTTTTGTTTTTCCATCAGCCCTACCCCCTCTTCTCTGTGCCAAAATCTAGTAACTTTAGCTTTTATTTGTGGTTTAGCTAAGCTAGGAGCCTATTTTTAGGAGTCAAAATTTGTTAATTCCACAATTGGAGCTTGGTTGAGCTCAGCCCCTTGCTGCTAGTAAAGTCTCTTTCTTTTCCCCTCTGGGAAGTAACCTGTGGGGGAGGGGGCGCTGGCCTCCACGACTTGGGACACTCTCAGTTCTGGGTGGGCTCACAGCTGGTCCACCTGGTATAGGCTGTGTGTCTGGTCACTGATAGGGCCCCACCAGTTGTTCTATACTGTTCCTGGCTATTTACTAGCTGCTCTGAAGGACAAACTAAATCCCACACCCCACTAGGCCACCATCTTGGATTCAATCCCTCATTGTAGTTTTTGAAGCCATATATCTATCTTTGAGGTAATAATTTGTTTAAACAAACTTAGTACTTTGAGATTCTAAAAGTACACATATTAGAGGCTTGTCAGTTGATTGAGAGATTATTTTTACTTTTTACCCATCATTAAAATGAACCGATTTCTCACCTGAAAATGTTTTTTACAATTTAATTTAAATAATTGTACTCTTACTCCACTTCTTAAGAGGCTCTTTGTTATGTTATTTCATTTATATGTATAGTAACTATATACCAACTGTTTTTTAACAGACAAAATAATTAGGCACAGAGCTTGCACTCTGAAGGACACTGCACATGCTATCATTGCCGCAGAATTGGATCCAGAATTTAATAAACTCTGTGAAGAAATTAAGGAAGCAAGAATAAAAAGAGGTAAGTTAGGGAAATGAATATGATACTTTCTGAGGTAGAACCTGCACTTATTTTCTGATACCAATATATGTCATGTAAATTCCAAAAGTTATTATAAAACTTTACCTTCTATGAAGGCTTGTTGTAAATAATAGGTTTAAAGTGTTTTTTAGTGAAGTTTCTTTTGCAGGAGTGTGCCTTTGTTAAACATTGATTGTTATTTTTAAAGGATTTGGATGTACCTTCATATATGAAAAGATTTAAACTTTGACATTTTAAGGAGTACTATTTCCCCCTCAGTGAAGTTTATCAACAATTCTATTGTTGGAAACACAGAATTAGCTGATATGATTCGTTAATTCAATTTTTCTATGTTCTTAAGGAACTCAAACTTAAGTAGGAGAGAGGGAGATGTAAAAAAAAATTAAGTGCAGTGTGATATATGCACTGGTTGAAGCATGTTCAGAGCCCTCCCAATAGGAAACTTAGCATTTTAATCAGAGTTTAGGGAATGAATATAGAAGTATTTTCCTTAGTGGACTAGGGGAAGGGAGGCAAATGAAAGGGAAGGAGGCAGTATTGCAAGCAGAGGAAATAATAGCATATATAAAGGCATAGAGGTGTGAAACCCTTGATGCGCTAGAACTTTAAATTGGTATTGGTAAACATATACATAATGGTGGGAGATAGGGTTTGAGAGGTGAACTTGATCCTGGACATCAGAGCTATGGAGTGGCTTTTCTTCTGTCTCCTTAGAGACCTCTTCCCTGATCACTTAATATTATATAGGTTCTGATCATCACAGCACTTGACATTTTGCGGGGTTTTTTTTGTTGTTGTTGTTGTCCCTTTTTTCCTTATTTAGAATAAAAGTGCTATAGGAGCAGGTGGGTTAAATGTCTTGTTCATAGCTCTACTCCAGGTCCTAGAACTGTTTCTGGTATATAACAAGTTTTCATTAATATTTCAGTGAATTAGTGTCATGCTAAGGAGTTTGGACTTCTGCTTGTAGGCCAGTGTTTTTCAAAATGTGTTTGCCTATTATCCAGAATAACTTAGTAAATTAGTTTCTCTGAGAGAGTAAGGCCCAAGAAATCTGCAATTTAACAAACTATTCATGTAGTTTTTCTGTACATTATAGTTTGAAAGCCACTGTCATTGGCAATAGTAGTCTTTCAATGATTATTTATTTATTTATTTATTTTTGCATAGGCAGGCTCTGGGGATCGAACCCGGGTCTCTGGCATGGCAGACAAGAACTCTGCCTCCTGAGCCACTGTGGCCTGCCCCATTGAATTATTTTAAGCAGTGGAATTAATTGGTTGGATAGCTTTGGCAACAGTATATAGAATGGACTAAATGTGGCAGGACTAAAAGATGGGAGACTGAAGAAAATGCTGCTGGAGCCAGTTTGGAAAATGGTTTTGCAGTTTTCTAAGAAGTGAATTGTAGACTTATACCACCTAGTAGTTATATTCCTAGGAATCTACCCAAGAGAAATGAAAACATGTCTGCTTAAAGATGTGTACACAGATGTTCATAGCAATATTATTCATAATAACCCAGAGCTGGAAAGAACCCAGATATCCATCAACTGATGAATGAATAAACAAAACATGGCATAAATACAGTGTCATACTATTAAGCAGTACAAAGCAACCAAATACTAATAAATGCTACAACGTGGGTAAACTTCAGAAACATTATACTAACGGAAAGAAGAGAGACACAAAAGACCATATTATATGATTCCATTTACTTAAAATGCCCAGAAAAGGCAAATCTGTAGAGAAAAAAAGTGAAGATTTAGTCGTTGTGTGGTACAGTCTTCTAAAACCAGATTGTTCTATAAATGTACCCAAAATAATTGAACTGTATGCTTAAAATGGGTGTTTTTTTACATGCAGTTTTATTGGAATACATATATAAACCATACAAACTATCTGAAGTATACGCTCATGAAAATGGGTGATTTTTAAATTATATAAATAGTATATAAATAAGGCTGTTAGGAAGATAAAGAAGCCACATTGAAATAGTCCAGGGTTCTAATTAGTGAAAAGTGAATGAAAATGGGGAGGATGAATATAAGAGATGTAGTTGTGTGGGTGGAAGATACTGTAAAGGGAAGGAAAAATTGAAATTGGCTCTAGATTACTTGTTGAATGTCTTAGTAGATGCAAATACCACCAGTCTAGATAGGGAAAATATAAGAACAAACAGTTTTTGTGTGTGTGGAGAAAGATAAACCAATTATCTTTAATTTAACCTATCTTTAAGATATCCAGTTGAAGACATCAAATAGACTTTTAGATATATGGGTAGGAAGTTCAAGAGATGTCTAGCAAAAGGTGTAGATTTGGGAATTATTTTATAATGATTGTTTTAGTTTCCTGGTTGCTAAACCAAATACCCTGCAACAGAAATTTATTAGCTCATGTTTTTGAGATTAGGAGAATTCCCAAATCAAGGCATCATCAAGACAATGCATTTTCCCAAAGGACTATGACATTCTAGGGCTGACTACTGGTGATCATTTGTTCTTGGCTTTTCTGTCACATGTTAGCACACATGGCAGTGTCTTCTTTCTCTTTTGGATTCTTTTGATTTCCAGCTTCTGGCTGCTCCTCATGGCTTCTCTCTGTCTTTCTTACTTTCACTCCACTTTTAAGGTCTGCAGGAATCCAGATTAAAGCCCCAACCTAATTTATTTGGGCCTCCCCTTAACTGAAGTAACATCTTGAAGAGATCTTATTTATAATAGATCCACACGCACAGGAATTTAAGAACTTTTTTTAATACAACTTTATTGAGATATATTCACATATTCACATATGTTCACATCCACAGTATACAGTGACTCACAGTATCATCATATAATTATGCATACAGCATGACAATCAATTTTAGAGCATTTTCATTACTCCAAAGGAAAAAATATTAAAAAGAAAAAAGAACATCTGAAATGTACCAAACCCTTTGTCCCCCCCACTATTATTTATTTTTTGTCTTTATTTCCTTACTCATCTGCCCATACACTGGAGAAATGGAGTGTCAGTCATAAGGTTTGCACAATCACACAGTCAAACCATAAAAGCTATTGGTTATGTCTTCGTTTTCAAGAATCAACCCTACTGGATTATAGTAGAACAGTTTCAGGAATTTCTGTCTAGCTATTCTAATACACTAGAAACTAAAATGGAATATCTATATAATGCATAAGAATAACTTTCAGAATGACTCTGACTCTGTTTGAAATCTCTTACCCACTGAAACTTTCTGTTTCATTTCTTTTCCCCTTTCTGGTCAAGAAGGCATTCTCAGTCCCATGGTTCCAGGTCCAGGCTCGTCCCTGAGAGTCATGTCCCATGTAGAAGAGAGGGTAATCAGTTTATTTTCAGAGTTGGCTTAGAGACAAAGACTGTATCTGAGCAACAAAAGAGGTTCTCTGGGAGTGACTCTTAGGCATAATTATAAGTAGACTTGGCTACTCCTTTGCGGGAATAAGTTTCCTAAGGGCAAGCCCCAAGATCAAGGGCTTGGCTTACTAAATTGGTGTTCCCTAATGCTTGTGAGAATATCAGGAATTCCCCAGGTGGGGACGTTTAATATTTACCCATTTTTCCCCGGTCCCTTCAGGGGACTTAGTAAATACAATAATTTTTATTTTCTGCCCAGATTACTCTGGGAAATATCAGGGTATTATATTAACTTGTACAGAATAACAAGATCTCATTCCCTATTCAAGTTTCCATGTAATTATATTGTTTGAATAAACTGACCATACAGGTTAAATTAGGTAGTGTGCTACAGAAAATGTGAATTTTGTAACAAACATCCCTCCCTTTGGACTCACATTAGAAGTTGAAGTTTTAAAATAGTCAGTATCATCCTTTACCATGTACTCTGATTTACTTCTTAGCCAGATCAGCTTCATTCATATCTCTAATTGAAGTCTGATCTCTTTTTCAGCTTCTTTAATGGTTGCTATTTGGGGTAATCTGACTTTCAGAGCTGTAGAACTCTAGCTGTGAGTCTCAGGTGTCACACAGATAACGCATATTTGTCTTTTTGTTTCTGGCTTATTTCACTGAACATAATGTTCTCAAGGTTTATTATGTTATGAAGTTGTACACACTGGCTCCCAGTATAATCCATAGTTATGCATCCACCATTTGTTCTAGTTTGCTAGCTGCCCGAATGCAATATACCAGAAACAGAATGGCTTTTAAAAAGGGGAATTTAATAAGTTGCAAGTTTATAGTTTTTAGGTCGTGGAAATGTCCCAATTAAGGCATGTCTATAGAAATGTCCAATCTAAGGCAGCCGGGAATGATACCTTGAATTAATAAGGCTGAAGAAGTTCAGGGTTTCTCTCTGAAGTAAGGAGGCACGTGGCAAATGTGGTCAGGGTTTCTCCCTATCTAGAAAGGCATGTGGCGAACACGGTATCATCTAGCATTTTCTCCTGGCTTCCTGTTTCATGAAGCTCCCTGGGAGACGTTTTCTTTCTTCATCTTCAAGGGTCACTGGCTGGTAGACTCTCTGCTTCTTGTGGCTGTGTCATTCTGTTCTCTCAGAATCTCTTGCTTTCTTCAAAATATCTCCTTTTTATAGAATTTCAATAAACTAATCAAGACCCACCTGGAATGGGCAGAGACATGTCTCTCCCTAATTCAATTTAACAACCACTCTTGACTGAGTCACATCTCCAGGAAGATAATCTAATTAAAGTTTCAAACATACAGTACTGAATAGGGATTAGATGAAACAGCTGCCTTTACAAAATGGGATTAGGATTAAAACATGGCTTTTCTAGGGTGCATACATCCTTACAAGTCGGCACAACACTACAGTCTATATGAGAAGAAATATTTCCGTTTCTTCTGTAAAGAAAGAAGAGAGAAAAATAAAAAATAAATAAGAAAAAGAGGGAAAAACAAAAAAAAAGGAGAAACAAGAATCCCATACCTCTCCCTAATATCTCCCTCTTATTGACATTTAGCTTTGGTATATTGCCTTTGCTACATTAATGGATGATATTATAATGTAACTGTTAACTATAGAAAGTAGTTTGCATTGATTGTATTTTTTCATATGCTGTCCCATTTTCAAAACCTTGCCAGGTTGACATTCATTTGTTTTCTCTCCTGAAAATTTTTCTTGTATTTGTACATTTAATCACCATTATTGTCCCCTCTAGCTTTTGCTAAATTACTCAGTCTCAGTGTTTATCCCCATCTTTTCTTCTAGTGTAATATAGCCCTCTAGCCTTCCCTTTCAACCATATTCACACTCAGCTTTGTTCATTATACTTAGAATAGTACTACCATCAGATAATAGTGTGCTATCCATTTCTGAATCTTTACAATCAATCCCGTTGAACATTCTCTACTACTGCAACATCAAATGCTCAATCTCTACCCTCTTTCTATTTCCTGATAACCTGTGTTGTTAACTTTAACTCTCAGCATTTGCTCATTGTAGCTAGTTCATATTAGAGAGACTTAATTTGTCCTTTTGGTTCTGGCTAATTTTGCTCAACATAATGTCCTCAAGTTTCATCCATGTGGTTATATGCATCATGACTTTATTCTGTCTTACAGCTGTGTAATATTCCATCATATGTATGTATACACCACAGTTTGTTTAACCACTCGTCTGTCAGTGGATATTTGGGTTGTTCCCATCTTTATTATAAACATTGGTGTACAAATGCCCTCAGTTCCTCCCAAGTATAAACCTAGTGATGTGATTGCTGGATCATATGGCAATTCTATCCTTAGCTTCCTGAGGAACCACCAAACTGCCTTTCAGAGCAATTGCACCATTCTGTGTTCCCACCCACGGTGAATAACTGTGCCTCTTTCTCCACATCCTCTCCAGCACTTATAGTTTTCTGTTTTTTTTTTTATAATGGCCATTAGTAGGTATGAGATGATATCTTTTTTTATAGTGTGATTTTAAAAATTATAAACAAACAAACATACAAACATTCTTGACATGGTTACAATCAATGGCTCACAATATCATCACATAGTTGAGTATTTATCACCATGATCATCTTTTTGAACATTTACATCTCCAGCAAAAGAAAGAAAAAAGAAAAAGCTCATACATGCCATTCCCATTACTCCTCCCTCTAATTGACCACTAGTATTTCAATCTACTCAATTTATGTTAACCTTTGTTCCCCCTATTATTTGTTTATCTTTTATCCATATTTTTCACTCATCTGTCCGTACTGTAGAGAACAGGAGCATCAAATACAAGGTTTTCACAATCACACAGTCACATTGCAAAAGCTGTATCATTATACAATCATCTTCAAGAAACATGGCTACAATGGGCCGGGCTCTTGATCTTGAGGCTTGCTCTTGTGAAGCTTATATACAAAGTGGAGAAGCTTAGCCTACCTACAGGTATGCCTAAGAGTTACTTCCAGAGGACCTCTTGTAGCTCAGATGTGGCTCTCTCTCTCTGGGCCCAACTCTGCAAGTGAAGTAATTTCTCTACCCCGTACGTTGGACATGACATCCAGGGGTGAAGGTCTCCCTGATGGCGTGGGAGATGACTCCCAGGGATGAGACTGGTCCTGGCACCGTGGGATCAACAATGCCATCCTGACCAAAAGGGTGAAAAGAAGTGTAACATATAAGGTACCGGTGGCTAAGGGAGTTCAAATGGAGTCGAGAGGCTACTCTGGAGGTCACTCTTACACAAGCTTCAGTTAGACATTGCTACCTAACATAACCTGCTAAACCCCAACCAAAACCATTCCTGCCAATCATAAAGAACACCTCGGGCATTATGTAAGATTCTACAAAGATTCCATGCACTAGGGTAACTTTCCAGAAACCTACAACCTCCAGATAGGTCCCTGGACCAGATAAGTCCTGAAATGCTGAGAAGCCAGCCTCTCCAGAACATCAACTAGTTCCATTCCCCATCCCATATTATCGACAGCCCTTTCCAACATGAAAAAGTTAGAATGGGTATAATCCAAATATCCCTAGAGAGTGGGAGAAAGATCAAAGATGATGGTGGAGTTATACAGAGAAGGTAGGATTTAACAAACGAGAATGACTGCTGAAACATTATACTGATATTTCTTTTAGTCTCTAGTGTCTAAGAGTAGCTAGAAGTAAAAACCTAAAATTGTGGAATTGTAACCCATGTCAAACTCTGAAATCTGTTCTACAACTAATTATTGCTATGTGCTTTGAAATGTATTGCTTTTTTGTATACATGTTATTTTTCACAAAAAATAAAAAAATAAAAACTCTAAAAACAAAACAAACAAAACAAAAAAAGAACCATGGGTACTGGAACACAGCTCTACAGTTCCCTCTAGCCACTCTAATGTACCATAAACTGAAAAGGGTATATCTGTACAATGCATAACAACAACCTCCAGGACAACCTCTCGGTTCTGTTTGAAATCTCTCAGCCACTGACACTTTATTTTGTCTCATTTCTCTCCTCCCCTTTTGATTGAGAAGGTTTTCTGAAAACTGTGATGCTGAGTCCCAACTCATTCTAGGGTTTCTGTCCCCCATTGCCAGTGTGGTTTACACCCCTGGGAGTCATGTCCCACGTAGAGGTGGGGGAGGGCAGTGAGTTTGCTTTCTGTGTCAGAAAGAGAGGCCACATCTGAGCAACGAAAGAGGTTCTCTGGGAGTGACTCTGAGGCCTGATTTAAGCAAGCTTAGCCTGTCCTTCACTGGGATAAGTCTCATAGGGGCAAACCCAAGACTGAGGGCTCGGCCTATTGATTTGGTTGTCCTCACTGCTTGTGAGAATATCAGGAATTCTCCAAATGGAGAAGTTGAATTTTTTCCCCTTTCTCCCCATTCCCTCAAGGGAACCCTGCAAATACCTCTTTATTCACTGTTCAAATCACTCTGGGATTTATTGGGGCAGTGAGATGATATCTTTTTGTGGTTTTGATTTGCAGTTCCCTAGTAGCTGGTGAGGTTGAGCATCTTTTCATATGTTTTTGTTTTGTTTTTTAAAATATTTTTAATGAGAAATCTTTACGCTTATACAGTCCATCCATAGTATACAATTAGTGGCTCTCAGTATCTTCACAGTTGTGTACTCATCATCACGAACATTTTTAGAACATTTACATCACTCCAGAAAAAAAAATAAAAAGAAAAAACTCATACATCCCATACTCCTTATCCCTTCCGCTCATTGACCATTAGAATTTGTCTCCCTAATTTTTTTACTTATCTGTCCTATTATGTATTTATTTTTTATCCTTATTTTTATTTATTTATTTTTTTACTTATCTGTCCATATCTTGGATAAAAGGAGCATCATACGCAAGGTTTTCAAAATCACATAGTCACATTGTAAAAGCTATATAATTATTCAGTCATCGTCAAGATTCAAAGCTATTGGAACACAGTTCAACAGTGTCAGTAGTTTCAGGACCCTCTGGCCACTCTAGTACACCGTAAACTAAAAAGGTATATTTATATAATCCATAAGAATAACCTCCAGGATAACCTCTCAACTCTGAAATCTTTCAGCCACTGAAACTTTATCTTGTCTCATTTCTCTCTTCCCGTTTGCTCAAGAAGGTTTCCTTTTTTTTTAATTTACTAATTTTTAAAGTTTTAAAAAATATAACAACAAACAAACCCAAACATTCTTAACATATGATCATTCCATTCTATGTATATAATCAGTAATTCACAATATCATCACATAGTTGTATATTTATCATCATGATCATTTCTTAGAACATTTGCATCAATTCAGAAAAAGAAATAAAGAGAAAACAGAAAAAAATTCAAACATACCATACCCCTTACCCCCCTTCATTGATCACTAGCATTTCAATCTACTAAATGTATTTTAACATTTGTTCCCCCTATTATTTATTTTTATTCCATATGTTTTACTCCTCTGTCAATAAGGTAGATAAAAGGAGCATAAGACACAAGATTTTCACAATCACACAGTCACATTTGAAAGGTATATCATTATACAATCATCTTCAAGAAACATGGCTACTGGAACACAGCTCTACATTTTCAGGCAGCTCCCTCCAGCCTCTCCATTATGTCTTAACTAACAAGGTGATAACTATTTAAAGCGTAAGAATAACCTCCAGGATAACCTCTCAACTCTGTTTGAAATCTTTCAGCCACTGAAACTTTATCTTGTCTCATTTCTCTCTTCCCCCATTTGGTTAAGAAGGCTTTCTTAATCCCATTTTCATGTTTTTGAACCATTTGTATTTTGTTTGCAGAAAAGTGTCTGTCATGTCTTTTGCCCATTTTTTAAGTGTGTTGATTGTCTTTTTGTTGTTAAGTTGTAGGATCTCTTTATATATTCTGGATATCAAACCATTACCTGATACGTGGTTCCCAAATACTATCTCCCATTACATAGACTGCCTTTTAACTTTCCTGACAAAGTCCTTTGATGTACAGAAATATTCAATTTTGAGGAGATCCCATTTATCTGTTTTTTCTTTCATTGTTCACACTTTGTAAGGTCTAGTAAACCACCTCCTATCACAAGATCTTTAAGGTAATTTCCTTACATTTTCTGCTAAAAGTTTCATGGTCTTAGCGCTAATGTTTAAGGCTTTCATCCATTTCGAGTTAATTTTTGTATAAGGTATGAGGTAGTGTTCCTCTTTTGGATATGGATATCCAGTTCTCCAAGCACCATTTATTGAAGTGGCTGCTCTAACTCAGTTGATTCAACTTGACTATTTTATCAAAGATCAGTTGACCATAGATGAGAGGATCTTTATGAGCAGTAAATTTAATTCCATTGGTTAGTATACCTATCTTTATGCTGTTTTGACCACTGTAGCTTTGTAATATGCTTTAAAGTTAGGTAGTATGAGACCCCCTACTTCATTTTTCTTTCTTCAGATATTTTTAGCTATTAGCACCCTGCCCTTCCAAATAAATTTGATTTTTGGTTTTTCTATTTCTGCAAAGTACATTGTTGGGATTTTAATTGATATTGCATTAAATCTATAAATCAATTTGGGTAGAATTGCCATCTTAACTATATTTAGTCTTCGAATCCAAGGACATGGTATGTTTTTCCATTTATTTAGGTCTTCTTTGATTTATTTTAGCATTTTTTTATAGTTTTCTGTGTGTGCTTCTTTTACATTCTTGCTTAAATTTGTTCCTAAATATTTAATTCTTTTAGTTGCTATTGTAAATGGGATTTTTTTCTTGATTTCCTCCTCAGAGTGCTCATACTGTTGTATAGAAACACTACTGATTTTTGCATGTTGATCTTATATCCTTCCACTTTTCTGTACTCATCTGTTAGCTTTAATAGTTTTTCTGTAGATATCTTGGGATTTTCCACAAATAAAATCACGTCATCCACCAACAGTGAAACTTTTACTTCCTCCTTTCCAATTTTTATGCCTTTTATCTCTTTTTCTTGCTTAATATCTATAGCTAAGACTTCCAGCACAATGATGAATAACATCCTTGTCTTATTCCTTATTTTAGAAAGAAAGCTTTCAGTTTTTCCCCATTGAGTATGATGTTAGCTGTGGGCTTTTCATACATTTCCTTTATCATGTTGAGGAATTTCTTCTATTCTTATTCGTTGAAGTGTTTTCATCAAGAAAGGATTTTGAATTTTGTCAAATGCCTTTTTTGCATCAATAAAGATGATCATATGTTTTTTCTCCCTTTGATTTATTGATACGGTGTATTACATTAATTGATTTTCTTGTGATGAACCATCCTTGCATACCTGGAATATACCCAGTTGGTCATGATATATAATTTTTTTAATGTGCTGCTAGATTCAATTTCCAAGTATTTTGTTGAGGATTTTTGCATATATATTCATTAAAGAGATTGGTCTGTAATTTTCTTTTCCTTGTTGTATCTTTGTCTGGCTTTGGTATTAGGGTGGTGTTGGCTTCATAGAATGAGTTAGGTAACTTTCCCTCCTCTTCAAGTTTTTTGAAGAGTTTGAGGATTGGTACTAATTCTTTCTTCAATGTTTGGTGGAATTCACTTGTGAATCCATCTGGTCCTGGGCTTCTCTTTATTGGGAGGTTTTTGATGACTGATTCAATCTCTTGTTGGTTTGTTGAGATCTTGCTTCTCAAGTCAGTAGTAGTTGTTCATGCTTTTCTAGGAAACTGTCCCTTTCATCTAAGTTGTCTAGTTTGTTAGCATATAGTTGCTCAAAGTATCCTCCCATTATCTCCTTTATTTCTTCAGGGTCAATAGTTATGTCCCCCCTTCCATTTCAGATTTTATCTGTTTGTATCCTCTCTCTCTCTCTCTCTTTTTTTTTTCTTTTTCTTTTTTCTGTCAGCCTAGCAAAGGGTCCATTGATTTTATTGAATTTCTGAAAGGACCAACTTCTGGTTTTGTTGATTCTCTCTGTTGTTTTCATGTTGTCCATTTCATTTATTTCTGCGCTAATCTTTGTTATTTCTTTCCTTCTCTTTGCTTTTGGGGTTAGTTTGCAAGTCTTTCTCTAGTGTCTCAGGTAAAGTTGATTCCTCACTTTTTGTCCTCAATTTTTGCTCTTTTTTTTTTTTTTTTTTTGCATGAGCAGGCACCAGGAATCAAACCTAGATCTCCAGCATGGCAGGCGAGAACTCTGCCTCCTGAGCCACCATGGCCTACCCACCTTCTTCTTTTTTAAAAAAATATTTT
>PVIY010053996.1:0-14417 GCA_004026745.1 Myrmecophaga tridactyla | reverse complement strand
ACATCACCATTTGTCTTGACATAGGATTTATAATGGACATCACCATTTGTCATGATACAGGAGTCAAGAATTTCTGGAAGCCAGTCTTCAGGAAGAAAGTATTGCTTTGATGATGCTTTGATTTGGACATTTTCTTAGTCACAAACTGTACACAAATGCATTCCTGTTGTTTAAATTGATGTATAACATAGTGCGGTAGTTAGATTCATTTGTCAGCTTGGCCAGGTGAAGGTACCTAGTTCTGTTGCTGTGGATATGAGTCAATGGTACATGAACCTCATCTGGAGTCTTCACCCCAGAGTCTGGGGAGAGCAAGAAAAAGTCAGACTGTACAAGTGTTTGGAAAGAATGGGACTGCCACTCCATCAGTTTCAAAGCACAAAATATCCTTCTATAGATGACTCTCACACCTTGAAATCTAATGGAGTATGCCCTGCAGAATTTCACAATTGTTTGAGATCCAAATCCCTGTTTTCCTTCTAATTTCTCTCTATAAGAATGGAAATGTTTATGCTATTCCTGTCACTCATTTGCATATCAGAAGCAGATAATGTGTTCTATACGTTTCACAGGTCCATAGTCTAAGAACAAATGTACCCCAGGAAAGGCCACACCTATAACAGAGTTTAATGAGACTTGGTACTTAACATTGGCACTAAAAATAATGTATGGATTTTGGGTTGTGGTGATGGAATTAATGTTTCTTTTATGCTGAAAGAACATGTTTCTGGGGGGCACAGATGGTGGATTGTTGTGGTTTCAAACTGAATGTACCCAAGACAAATGTTCTTCAATCTCATCCATTCCTGTGGATGTGAACACATTCTAAGTAGTGTCTTTTGATGAGGTTACTTCAGTTAAGGTGTGACTCACCTCAATGAGTATGGGACTTAACTCTATTACTGTAGCCCTTTATAAACAGAATGCATAAAGAGAGAGAAAGAGAGAGAGAGAGATGAAGACACAGCCATGTGCCTTGCCATGAGACAGAGTAGCCCAGGATCACCACAGCTAATCTTAAGCAATAAACCATTGCCTTGATTTGAACATTTTCTTGACCTCAAACTGTAAGCTAATAAGGTCCCATCATTTAAGCCAACCCATTCCATGTTGTTTACTTTACGTAGCCTAGGAAGCTAAAACAAGGAGCCAACATTGTCTAATTCATTCTATGAGGCCAACATCACCCTCATATCAAAGGCAATTAAGTATACTACAAGAAAATAAGAATTAAAGAACAATATATCTTAGGTGTATAGCTGCAAAAATCCTCCACACAATACTTTCAAATGGAATCCAACAGCACATTAAAAGAATGATCAAGTGGAAATTTTCAAGCTGTGCATCAGTGGTTCAACATACAGACCAGTGAAATTGAATTGAGATTTCAGAAATCAGCACTCACATTTATGGTCAACTAATTTTTGACAAGAATGTACAGACTAATAAATTGTGTAAGAATAATCTCTTCAATATATCATGTTTGGAAAACTGGATTTCCATATTCAAAAGTATGAAAGTGGACCCTTCACTCATACCATATACAAAAATTAATTCAAAGTGGATCACAAAAGGAAAAAAAATTGTTAATGGCACCTCTTTAAAATGAAACTTTTGTGTCTCAGACGAGTTTAACATGAAAATGACAACTCATACAATTGGAGAAAATATTTGGAAACCATATATGTGATAAGGGAATATCAAAATATTTTAAGTTACATGCCAATCAAAACACATGTGAAAATATTTACCGGAAAATATTTTGAACTAAATAGCAATGAAAACACAATTTGTGAAATATGCAACGTGAAGTTAAAAACCTCTTAGATGGAAATTTATAGCACTACATATCAATGTACTTTTTTAAAAAAAGGATTCAAATCATTCACTCCAGTTTCTTTCTGAAGAAACAAGGAAGGCAATATGAAATTAAGCCCAAAATAAACATAAAAAAGGAAATGGTATTAAAAGTTAAAACTATGAAATAGCAAAAGAAAAAAATAAAACATATCAATGAAACCAGATAATACTGATAAATCTCTTTCTAAATTAATCAGGAATAAAGTTTTAAATACATAATTTACCAGCCTCAAAAACAAGAAAGATCATATCACTTCTAAATGTACAGATATTAAAATTAGAGTTAGAGAAATATTATGAACTACTCCACTCCACTAAATTTTAAAACTTGGTGAACAATAGTGAACAATAACATTGTAATATGCTTGTATTAATTGTAACAAAGGCAGTATACCAAAGCTAAATGTCAATAAGTGGGGGATATAAGGGAGGGGTATGGGATTCTTGTTTTTATTTCTCCTTTTCATTTATTTATTTATTTTTTATTTTTTATTCTTCCTCTTCTTTCTTCACAGAAGAAATACAAATGTTCTCAAATAGTCTGTGGCTGTGAATGAATGACTTTGTGATTACACCAGGAGCCACTGATTGTACACTAGGGATGGATCATATGGTTTGTGAATAAAAGTGTTTAAAAAATAAACAGAAAGGTACAAAAAAAATGGAAAGGGGTATTTCCATAGATTTCCAAACAAAGAGAAACTCAGCCATGATCAGGTTACATGCAAAAGAGTCAGATAACACTTACTTCACAAGTTATCCTTGGTTTTGAAGCATAGCAAATAAAACTCATGAACAACAGAAAATTCAAATAATAATGATTTAATATTTAGCACATCACTGATTTTGTCTTTTATTTTCAATTTTGTCATGATATTTTTATTATACATACAAAATCTTGAAAAACATATTAAAAATAAATAGCTATGCAAATTTTATCTTCTATTTATATTATAAACAGCTAATTTTTAATCCAGTACATTATATTTATTAATGAAGTTTAGTATCTAACAAGAGAAAATATTTTAAGGAAATATATCATATAGCATACATTTGTGCAAAGGCATAATTTTAGGACACCTTAAAAGTGAATTCTGTGAAGATATATACATAGTTGTTAGGAAGACTATTAATGCAACAATATTTTTAAAGTATATAATTGTTTAATCTAAGAAAATTCTGAAATTTATTTTCATTGTAAGGTGGTAGAGGGTGAGAAATCTAAAGTGAAGGGGAGGGAAACAAAGAAAATATAAACATCAGAGTCATGTAGCTTTTCATATATTTAAATTTTATATTATTTAAAATGCATTTAAATGAAGAGGGATGTTCCAAATATCCTATGTATTCAATCGTGTTGGGTCTTAAATCCTTTTGCAAGACTCAATGAGCTGTAAATGCAGTATTCCAGGAGATAGGTCCTTCAATTCCCTTTAGGATTCTACTGCATATCAAACATAATTGGGTCCTTTCATCTCTAACTTAAGAAAAGTGGTCGAATTTTCTCTATATGTACCTTGAGGGAAGCTGACCTGTATTTATATATCTTTAATAGAAAAGTTACTTTGCTCAAAATAGTACCCTCCAACTTTCTAACTAAGTACCTAGAAAAGAATATGTAACATAATTAAATTAACTCTACATAATTTCCATCAAGTTCTGCTATTTTAAGAAGTTTATCTCTTCCAAGTAAACCATTGAAATTGTTCTATTTTTATACTAAATTTGAACCCGAAAATAATTATACAGATGGTTTTTTTGGAGACAAAATCTTTCATCTATTTTATTCTGAAAGTTTTCATTATGAATATATTAAAGTAAATTTAGTGTGAAAATTTAAGATGTCAAATTCAGATAATGTTCTTTTTGATTTATTTAGTATATATAAAGTCAGCACCATATATATTTTAATAATGCTCAGTTAAACATTTTGGATTTTCCAATACAATTATGATAAATATTTTGTAGCCTTTGTCTAAAAGGTTAGGTTAAGCACATCCCTAAAACAAAGTGGTACTTTACTAAATACTAAGTGATACAGTATAAATATGCATGGCTGTAAATCCATTTAAAATAAGTCTATGTTGAAGAATTATATACTTTCTCATAGAAATGAACTTTATACCTGAGGGAGAAACTACAAAAGTAAGTGAATCGTTACATTTTCATGATACTTAATTATCTCATTCATGGTTGAAACAGAGAAACAGAGTAAATAGGAGATTATACATATGTATGTATATAAAATTTTGAATTTCCAATAGAATTATGTATAATTCTGTACAATGTATATATATATATTATGTACAATGTATAATATATTGCACAGTGCACATATATATAATTTCATTGTAATAAATCCCTTAGAGATTTTGTACAAGGAACTGGTTTGAACAATTATGAGGACAAATTAAACAAGTCTGAAATCTGTGGGCCATCAGGAATTCAAGATTAGGAGCAGGCAATAAACCCACAAGCAATGGTTGAAGTCTGTTTCCACAAGTGGTCAATAAGGAAAGATCTTTGAGCAGGCTGGAAACCCAGAAGTATGAGCTATTTGGAGTCTCTCAACTTGTGGAAGTCTTCAGACCTCTTTGAAAAGACTCACCTGGTGGAACAACTCATTTTGCTGCCAAAATACAATGCACCAGAAATGGGTTGGCTTTTAACAATAGGGATTTATTAGCTTACAAGCTTACAGTTCTGAGATCATGAAATTGTCCAAATCAAGGCATCCTCAGGTGATGTTCTCTCTCTGAAGACCAGCCAATGGTGATCCTGGACTCCTATCAGAGGCAGGGCACATGGTGGCATGTGCTGGTCTCTCCAACCTCTTCCAGGTTTTGTTACTTTCAACTCCTGGCTTCCAGGGTTTCTCTCAACTTCTGTGGCTTTCTCATTGTCTCTCTCTCCATTTTCATCCTATTTACGAAGGACTCCACTAAGAAAATTATGACCCACCTTGAATAATGAGGGTCAGATCTTAACTTAAACCACAGTCCAGCATGGCCTAGTATTGGAAGTTTATTTATTTTCTATTCTTTGATATAATCCATCACATTCACCTTAAACCTTTACTAAACCATGGGAATTTCATCGTACTTATGTCAATGAAGATATATGGACTAAAGGAAGAATAGCAAGGGTCAGGAACTGGACTAAGCTACATGAAAAAAAGCAACTGTCCCAGGATACAAGATGTGGTACACACATTAGTCAGTTGGAGAAAGATATTCAGAACCTGAGATGATGCTGGGGTGTGAGCCAATAAGAAAATTTCAGATGCATGAGGAAAGAATGCTGGCTTCTCATAATGCATGGGAGGGGGCTGATGCCATTTTGTTTGGGAATCAAAAGTAAGAGAAGGATGGTGGTATTCCTAATATTTAAATGACAGAAATATGGCTTACAAATGAGTCAGCTTTGAAGGTAAGCACTAGACTATGTGCCAATACACAATAAACCATAGCAATTACAAATAAATATTATAGATCACAAATAGAAAAAAATAAAATGACTTGTAATTTATAATGTTATATTTTTCTTGACATTTATTTGTCTTGTTTCCTGTTGGTTATTATGAAAAAAACCTACTAAAACCATTCACTCAGAGATTTGGATGCCGAGATACATTTTCAATTTTCATGAAAAAATATATGAAATTGAAAGTGCAGGTCCATCATGTCACAAGTGTTTGCATAGTTGTTTAAGAAAATGACATAATTTTTTGCAAAATAGCTTTACCATTTTTCATTCCCACCAGCAAAGTATTAGCTTCTGGTGATTCTGCATTCTTACCAACACTAGATATTGTTATTCATTTATTTAGTTTTGAAGTTACTTATTGCCATATTAAGAGAAGACAGAAGAATCTGATTGTACTTTTAATTTGCATTTCCCAAATGACATATTTTTTTATGAAGTTGTTTGCCATTCATATATTGTCTTCTGCAAAGTGGCTGTTGAAAGTTTGCCTCATTTTTCAGTGGGATGTTTTGTCTTCTCTGTATTGACTTTCAAATAATCTAATATTCTGGAAAAATTATTACATTTGATATGTGTTTTAAAAATATTTTCTCCCTGCCTGTTGCTCACTATTTTATACACTGTAGGGATCTTTTAAAGAAAATACATGTTTAATATTGACAAAGCCCATGTTTTGAATTTTTCTTTAATGGGTTTGAATTTTTTTATGGCAGATCTAAGAAATCTATGCCCAGCCCAAGTTCACAGTGATTTTTTCCTAGTCTTTCTTCTAGAATTTAAAATATATATATATATATATATATGTTTTGTATTTAGGTTAATTATACAGTTTTGAGTAATCTGTTTCATAAGGTGTGAGAGGTTATTTTCTTCATATATGAAATTCCAATAATTCTAGTACTGTTTATTGAAATGACTGCTTTCCCCTGTCACCCTTGCTATTTTGTCTAAAATTGATCATTTATGAATGGTACTATTTTTGGACTCTATGTTTATTATCTTAGATTTACAGGATGTCTTTAAAACATGTTATTTCCCTGAATTTTTTCATTATCAAATTTGTTTTGGTTATTTGAAGTATTTTGCTTTTCCTTATAAATTTTAGAATTCAGTTACATATTCCTTGAAAAATACATTCTGTAAGAATTTTATTAGAATTTCATGGAATACATAAAATTTGAGAGAATTGACCTTGTGTCATTTGAATCTTTTACATTTGTGTTGCTATTGTAAATGGTACTAGTATTGTCTTGAAATTTTCTGGTTTTCATTAGCAGGATACAGTAGGATTAGCAAGTTTATCTGTAAAAGACCAGATAGTAAATATTTTAGACTTTGAAATTCATATGGTCTCTCTTGCAACTACCCAACTCACTTATTGTAACATGAAAGCATCCCTGCACAATAAAAAAAGAAAAAAGAAAGTAGGTATGTTCCAATTAATCTTTATGGAAAATAAAATTTGATTTTGCTGTAAGTTTCATGTGTCAACATATAATTCTTACTTTGATTTTATTTTCAACCACTTAAAAATAGAAAACCATTCCTAGATTTCAGACCATTCAGAAAACTGTTAGCGAGCAAATTGGACCCATGGGCCATAGTATGCCAACCTATCATTTGTATATTGATCATACATCAGGTAAGTTTGCTAAACTCACTTATAATCTATAGCAGCATTTTTGTAAATTCTTTGGGATTTTCTACATAAACAATCATGCCATATGCAAGAGTGTTCATTCTTTTCTTCCAATATGTATGCCTTTTAAAATTTTTTCCATTCTTTATTTTCCTGGCTCCAGTAGGATGTTGAGTAAACATGATAAAAGTTAACATTTCTGATGTATTCTTTATCATCAGGGAAAAATCTTAAGTCTTTAGCCCTTAAGTATGATGTTAGCCATACCTTAAAAAATATGTTTTGCTTTTATTTTTATTCAGTTATAAATGTGCTATAATGTTCAGGTAACTTCTTTTTGGGCCTTTATGTAATTTGATGAATGTATTTTTCCCGTTAATTTGCAAATATGCAGTGGTTTTGGAGATAACATTTTATTATAGATTTGTAGTATACTAGTATATTTACATTACAGTCAGAGAATATTCTGTATATGACTTCAATTGTTTTATGTTTAAGATATGTGTTTTATGACCAAGATTATTATCTATATCCATGACTGTCCCATATGCATTTGACAAGAGTGTGTACTCTGCTATTGTAGGGTTGAGTATTCCATAAATGTCACATCGGTATTTGATGTTAGTATTGTTTACGTTTCAGAGATCCCCACTAATGTTGTGTACTTATGTTGTCAATTACTGAGAGGAATGTTGAAATGGGATCACATTAGTGCTATCAGTCTTTAATTCATATATTTTGACACTCCATTAGGTGCAAAGTATTATTATGACTATTAATATTATATTTTCTTGGTAAATTGACCCTTTCAGCATTATATAATGCCTTTCTTTATCCTCATTAATATATCTGATAACTATTTTGTCTGATATTAATATAGTCACCCAGCTTTTCTGATTATTATTTGTTTGATATATTTCTACATGTCTACCTATAATTTATCTATGTTTTTATATTTAAGTTGGCTTATTATAGACAGAAAGAACTTAGTTAATTGCTGATTTTTCACCAATCTGACAATCTCTGCTTTTAATTGGAGGGACTTAGGTGATTTATCTTTTTTTATTTTTTTTCCATGGGCAGGCACCAGGAATTGAACCCAAATCTCTGGCATGGCAGGCGAGAACTCTGTCTGCTAAGCCAGCATGGCCCGCCTGATTTATCTTTAATATTATTTGATATTGTGGGATTTAAGGCTACCATTTTGCAAGTTGTTTTCTATTTGATGTATCACTTCTTTGTTCCTTTTTCCCCTTTTTCAGTCAATGTCTGGATTAAACTTTTTTAAAAATTTGCATTTGATATCCACTACATAATATTACTTATATTTTTCAAAATTAGTTTTTAGTAAATTTCTTATTATTAAAATGGAACTTTTTCAATTGACCACAATCCAACTTTAAGTATTTTTATACTGCATTAATATTATATACATATTTTTCAACTGTATACCTCCAATTCTTCTGCTCAATTTCTTAGTTACAGTTGACATACTTTTTACATTTACATATGCTATAAAACATTGTGAATTGCTACTATTTTTGAGATAGTCATTTGTCTTTCAGTGCAATTAAGAGTAAGTAACACATATTTGCCTTCCTTTTATTCATTTTTGGAGCTCTCCATTTCTTTGTGCAGATCCAAATTTCTGTCTGCTGTCATATGTCTTCTGACTGAAGAACTTTAACATTTCTTTTAGCTCAGTCATTCTAGTAGTAAATTCCTTCAGCCTTGATTTGTGTGGGAAAAGTCTTTGTTTTTCTTCAGTTTTTGAAAGATATTTTGCTGGGCATAGAATTCTAGGATGACTTTTGTTTTTTCCTTCCAGCATTTATGCATGCTACTCCATTATATTCTATACTTAGAGTTTTGATGAGAAGTCTGTTGAATAGGTAGCTAAGCTCTTCTGTTTGGCTTGTATCTTTTTTTCTCCGACTGCATTGAAGATTTTTTGCCTTTGATTTTAAGCACTTTGAATATGAAATGTTTAGGTTTTAAAAAAAGTTGTTTTGTTTTTACTCATTCTGTCTGGAGTTGTTTTTTGATGGTCTAATATCAAACTGCTGGTGGTGTGCAAAGGAACTACTTGAAAAGAAATCTTGAACTACTAATGTATAGGGAAATACCATGATAAATAGTTCCAAAACTCTGAGAGGAAGAAACTGTTCCCAGACACAGAAGGATTACTGTTGTGTAGAGCAAGCCACATTGAACCAAACAGAAACCAGAGGACAAGAAGCATGCTGGTATAATTCATACATGTTGGTATTCTGAGGAGGGAGCAGGGTCAAAAAGCTTGAAAGAAAGTCTGAATGTACAAAAAGATGATATTCAGTGTGGTCAGATTAAAGAAAGAGATTGACTTCCAAATCAGCAAGCCTTGAATCTAACTTAAATGAATGTAGTAATAATCTTAGAGTGGGTGCTGATTAGTCAGGAAACAGAGAAAAGAGGGGAAATGCATAGCTTTATTATTTGGCACGTACAAGGATTCATCATGTGTAGCTGTTTTATTAAAACAGTTTGAAACCCCAAAATAGTACCTGATTATATCTTTATGAAAGAAGTTACAGGAAAAGAAAGATGAGCTAGACCTTTAAAGCCCATATTGTTTATTTTTGTGAAATGGAAATCATAAAAATAATTTTCTAAGAGAACATAGTCTCCATTTAGTCATCTTCAAGATTCTTACATTTGAACTAAGATATTTTAATATCCAGACAGTAACATTTATTAGGCTTCCCTCCAAAATCGACTTTAATTGAATTGTCTTTCTCATAATGGATCTGAATTGTATTTATGCAGTGTGGTATAATGATGATGCCTATAGCAGCAGCAGCAACAGCAAGAGCAAATGTTTTTAGAATACTTAATGTGCCTTCCACTTATTTCTTTGTTTAAACATCACATTGATAAAGGTATTATTAACCTATATTTATGTTCTTCTTATTGGTTTATTTTCAAAGAAAAGACCATGACAAATGTAAATAACATAAAGTATTTTTATCATTTCTCATTACTTTAGAGGAACATTCATATAATTATGTGCTGTATCCATAGCAAATGCATGTCACACACACACACACACACACACACACACACACGTACTCACACACATACATGTTTTTAGTGTTATTTCTGAATCCACTTTATTTCTCTAATCAAATTACTTGTACTTTTCACTAGTATTTTATTTTGGGAATTAATTTTTCGTAACCTCCTAAATTTTATAATTCATTTTAAGATCATTTTAATTGCATTCTAAAACAAGCCCTAGACTCAATTTATATGAATGTTCCCATACACAAACAAATGAAGAATCAATAAACTTTCTGCTAGAAAACATCAAATCAAAGAAACTGGTCAACTGATCTGCTTCTGAGAGAAGGGTTTTGTGGAATAGGGTGTGAATGGTGAGAGAACATGGGTTCATGGACACCACAGAGACTTTACTTCTTATTTGTACAGCATGAATAGTCCAGAAAGGCAAATAACCTCTTTGTTACTTACGTGGCACAGAAAGTTTAACAGAGCAGGAGCAGTCTCATCACGTTCGTCACCTGGGATGGCTGAAAATTCTCTGGGTCTGGGTCGAGGGATGACAGCTCTGCCCTCCCCTCCCCTTGTACCAAAAAATAGAGATCAACATATACTGCTTCAGTGTGATTTCAACCACTTTGAGGAATTGGGGCCCTGTCCCCTGAATTCCTCCCTTGATTATCATCTGGGGCTGCTTATTTCCAGTTTCTGGGGTTAGGGTCCAGCCAAGTTTTTTCATTAGATTCGACATGTTTCCTGGTTAAAGAATGTCACACAATAGAAAAGGAACTAGAGGTAGCCAAAGGCCAGAAGACGGCTGCTTAACATATGTTCATGGCTTTCACCAGAGAAAGAGAAGGGGTAGATCAGGTCTGCCTGATGGTCAATTAGCAGTTTTCTGTGATTCCCTAAGAGTTCACCCTTAGCCTTTTGACCAGGCTTAGCCTAGCCCTCTGCATTATTTTTCTGTAACATAAGCCCACATCCCACACTGGACCTGAGATGGGTTGGGCCTTCCAACACCTTCAACAATGTTGGCAGAAAAGTTTTAGGAACTCCAGTGGCTGTAGTACGTTAATAAGGCTTAACTGGTGCATCCCATTACTCCAAGCAGTGTGATCTCATCTGTCAGAAGTAATGGTTCCTTCCATACCCCTCTATCTCCTGGAAGACAGCTAAAGAAGTCACACAAAGAATACGTTTGTAAACCTTGTAACCAGTGAACTTGTCTGTGGATTTTCATTATATCCTGCTCATCCCCTTTAGGTATTAACCTATGTGTGGCAGGAGGTCTTAGCAATAACAGATATGCCTCCTTGTTGGGCTAGGACAAAGTCTAAAGCAATGTGATTACCAGACCCTATTTTGGCTAGAGGGTCTAGTGCTTTTTGCTGAGCCTGAAGGGCTCACGCTGTGAGCTCAGCAATGCTGCCAATGTGGCTGACAGATTGCATGTCAGATGTTCACTGGTGAGCAAACTGGAAAGATGACAGAGCCATTCACCAGTTTTATGATGTAGAGAGTTGTTGCTTTTCAACAGGTAGCCATTATCCTTGTGGCAGTGTCTTCCTAGTATCAGTTCAAATGTGAGGCAATAAGATAAGCTTCTTGAATTCCAGACTTGGAAAAGAGGAGAAAGAGAAAGTTAGGGATCAGTTGACAGAACCAGCCATTGGTCAGTTTCCTTACTGACAAATATGTAGGATCAAATATGCAGGAAACAAGAGAAGGGGGGGAAACTAATCCTGACAGGTGATCATGCAACTACTTCCCATAGGACACACTTCTCTCAGCCTATTTTCAGTAACTTATTTTCTCCTTCTGAAGCCACCCGGTATGTCCGCCCTTTTCCCTAAGCTATAACCTCATCTTTTATCCATTGAATTGAATGCTATATATATTCAATTCAATATATATAATCTATCCTGTTTCCATCCCTCCCAGATAAATGGCAGTTGTCAAGAATCTTGAAAGTATTCCATGAATTCTTAGGGTACTGGTACACTTATCAGAGGTAGGTGTCACCCACTAACCTTCAGTATGTGAGTGTCAGGTGCTGTGGGTTCTGCCCGCTGGATTGTCATCCCATGTGTATCAAACATTTCTAGCCTGCTTCCATCACCCCAAACCTCCACAAAGCAACCCTAATTACTCTCCTCCTGAGAATCATGTGGAGGTTGTAAATGGATAAAAAAACGATGGTCCCATGACAGTGACTGGAAAGGAGAGTCTCAAGGGGTGTGTGCTTTCCCCCTTCTGTGACGATCCTCTTCTTAATGTGTGTAAGGGCAGATGTGTGACAAATACTGGGGTCTTCCCCTGTCTCACCCCTTACCTGGCTAGGAAGTGGGATTTGGCCATGTTTCCCTTTGAGGGAACTGCTGAGTTCAGCTTCCAGAGGTTCCAAAAAGGCAGATAATCCATCCAGTAAGAGAGCTGTCAGGGTGTAGATATCAAAGAGCCTTTTCAGGTGGACATTAAAGTTCTCCACAATGCTGGCTAAATATGGATAGTGGGTGATGTGAAAGATCCATCTAATTCCATGAGTCTGGGCCTATACTTGAGCGGATTGTGCATTAAAGTGGGGACCTCGGACAGAGAATATGTCATCTTGGTACCCAAAGGGATGAAAACGCTGTTTTTCTAAGTTACCTCATGTATGTACTGCATCTGCATGATGAAATAGAAAGGAAAAGCCATAGCCTGAATAGGTATCCACTGTAACCAAGGTATAAGATATATCTTGGGATTGCAGGAGAGAGCTGATAAAATTCACTTGCCATGAGTGGCTTGATATGTCCCCTCTGAAAATAACTCTTAAATGTCTGTGCTGGTTTGAAAGGAAGTATGCCCCCCTAAGAAAAGCCATGTTTTGATATAAATCCCATTTCATAAAAGTAGAATAATCCCTATTCAATGCTGTGTGTTTGAAACTGTAATGAGATCATCTCCCTGGGTGATGTGATTTAGTTAAGAATGGTTGTTAAACTGGATTAGGGGATGACATGTCTCCACCCATTTGAGTGGATTAGTTTCTGAAGTCCTGTGAAAGAGGAAACATTTTGGAGAAAGAGATTCAGAGAGAGCAGAGAAAGCTGCAGCACCACAGAGCAGAGAGTCCACCAGCCAGCGACCTTTGGAGATGAAGAAGGAAAACGCCTCCTGGGGAGCTTCATGAAACCGAAGTAAGCTAGCAGATGATGCTGCATTTGCCATGTGCCCTTCCAGCTGAGAGAGAAGCCCTGACTGTGTTCGCCATGCACCTTCTCATTTGAGAGAGAAACCCTGAACTTCATTGGCCTTCTTGAACCAAGGTGGCTTTCCCCAGATGCCTTTGATTGGACATTTCTATAGACTTGTGATTGGGACATTTCCTCAGCCTTAGAACTGTAAACTAGCAATTCATTAAATTCCCCTTTTTAAAAGCCATTCTGTTTCTGGTATATTGCATTCCAGCAGCTAGCAAACTAGAACAATGCCCTTTTTGGGTTCTTGCTTGTAGTTGATGTTGCTCACATTAGAAAATGGCAGTTTGGGCCTCTTTAACTGAAATAACTATTCTGTGTTCTTGGGCCCATAACTTCGTAGCATCAGAATTTCCATGCCCAATTTTGGGATGGATCCAAAAAGGGAAATTCAGCTACCTCACAGATAATGGTTAGGTTCATTGCCCTCAACTTTTGAGCAGGGTATATTTTCTACCTCTCCCCTAAGAGTATCTTCCACCTTGTCAGGTGAAAGAGCTAGCTCAGCGCACCTTTTATCAGCTCATCAATTCCAATGATATTCATCATGATATGGGTCCATGCCATGTGCATTAACATGGATAACGTAGGTTGCGCTTTCCCGTGCTGCCACTGCTTTTCCAATGTTTCCTCCATAAACCTGACAAACTGCTAAGCTGTTGGTAGTAGCCCAGAGTTGGTAAGCAGATATATGCAAGTGTTTGGGTCCAAATGTCCCAGGGCTAAGAGAATTGCTAATAGTTGAGCCCATTGGGCAGTTTTTCTGGAGCCAGAGGTGGTATATAGTCTTACTGCACAATGAATGCCAGATGGCTTGAGCTTGCTCAATGCATCAGTGAACCAGTGCTGAGCATCTTGTAGAACATCATTGAGTAGGGGTCCCCAGAATGTCGATGTAGGGAGAGAAGAACTCTCATATAGTGTTGCAACAGGATCATTGTTGACGGAGTGTTGCCTCAACCACCTGGGGTCCCAGGTGAGCATGATCCTGAATATACCAATTCTATTTGATTATGTTTTGTTGCTGGGTACTGCCTGGATGAGTGTTCTGATTATCCAGGACCCAGGACATGATTGGAATCTTTGGCCTCAGAAGGACCTGAGCACTCCTGTTTATTCTCTCCATTTCTACCAAGTCTGAGTAGCAA
>PVIY010053995.1:0-14427 GCA_004026745.1 Myrmecophaga tridactyla | reverse complement strand
GCAGTGAAGGAGCTCCAAAGTACATGAGACAGAATTGGCAAAACTGAAGGGAGTGATAGATGTTTCAACAATAATTGTAGGAGAATTCAATACATCATTCTCCTCTATAGATAGAACAACCAGACAGAAGATGAACAAGGAAACAGAGAAGTTAAACAACTTGATAAATGAATTAGACCTAACAGACATATATAGGACATTGCACTCCAAAACACAGGGAGTGTTCTCTAGTGCTCATAGACATTCTCCAGGATAGCTCAGATATTGGGGCACAAAACAGGTCTTTATAAAATTAAAAACATTGAAATTATTCAAAGCACTTTCTTTTATCACAATGGAATGAAGCTGGATCTCAATAACCATCAAAGAATGAGAACATTCACAAATATATGGAGATAAAATAACACAATCTTAAACAACCAATGTGTCAAAGAAGAAATTGCTAAAGAAATCAGTAGCTATGTGGAGATGAACGAAAATGAGAATATAACTTATCAGAACTTAGCAGATATGGCAAAGGCTGTGCTGAGAGAGGAATTTGTTGAGCTAAATAGTTATATTACAAAAGAAGAAAGTTATATTACAAAAATCAAGTATTTAACTGCTCACCTGAAGGAACTTAAGAAAGAACAACAAACTAAACCCAAAGCAAATAGAAGAAAAATAAGAATGATTTAAACAGAGTTAAATGAATGGGAGAACAAAAGAAAAATAGAAAGAATCAATAAAACCAAAAGTTGGTTCTTTGAGAAAATCAATAAAATTGATGGGCCACTAGTGAGACAGATAAAGAAAAAAGGAGAGAGGATGAAAATAAAATCAGAAATGAGAAGGGGTGCATTATCACAGATCCTGAAGAAATCATAAGAGGATACTATGAACAGCTATACATCAATAAACTAGACAACTTAGGTGAAATGGACAAATTCCTGGAGATACACAAACAAGCTGCACTAAGTCAGGAAGAAATAGAAGATCTTAACAAACCAATCACAAGTAAAGAGATTCAATCAGTCATCAAAAATCTTCCTACAAAGAAAAGCCTAGGGCCAGGTGGCTTCACAGGTGAATTTTATGAAACATTCCAAAAAGAACTAACACCAAACCTGCTCAAACTTTTCAAAAAAATTGAGGAAAAAAGAACACCACTTAACTCATTTTGTGAAGCTAATATAATTTTAATACCTAAACCAGGTAAAGATGCTATAAGAAAGGAAAACTACGGACCAATCTCCCTAATGAACATAGATGCAAAAATTCTTAATAAAATATTAACAAATCGAATCTAACAACCCATTAGCAGACCAAGTGGGGTTTGAATTAGGAATGCAAGGATGGTTCAACACACAAAAATCAATTAATGTAAAACAGCATGCTAACAAATTGAATGGGGAAGATCACATGATCATCCTGGTTGATGCTGAAAAAGCCTTTGACAAAATTCAACATCTTTTTCTGATAAAAGCACTCCAAAAGATAGGAATCAAAAGTAACTACCTCAATATGATAAAGGGAATATATGAAAAACTGATAACCAGCATCATACTCAATGGAGAGAAAATGAAATCTTTCCCCCTAAGATCAGGAACAGGAATGAGACACTGTCACCACTATTATTCAATATTGTGCTAGAAGTTCTAGCTAAAGCAATTAGGCAAGACAAAGAAATAAAAGGCAGCCAAATTAGAAAGGAAGGCGGGCCATGGTGGCTCAACAGGCAGAGTCCTCACCTGCCATGCCAGAGAGCCAGGTTCGCAGATGAGTGATACTATATTTGGAAGATTCTGAGAAATCTACAGCAAATACTTGAGCTAATAAATTCACCAGGGTGGCAGGATAAAAAATTAATGTGCATTTCTATATACAAGCAATGACTTAAGTGGAAAGTCAGTTAAGGGAAAAATTCCATTCAAAATAGCAACTAACAGAATCAAGTATTTAGGATTGAACTTAACTAGGGATGTAAAGAATTTGTACACAGAACGCTATATAACATTGCTAAATAAATCCAATCAGATCTAAATAGGTGCAAAGATATTCCCTGATTGTGGATAGGAAGGGTAAATATAGTTCAGATGTCAATTCTTTCCAAATTGATCTACAGAGTTAACACAGTAAAAATAAAAATTCCAACAACCTACTTTGAAGACTTGTAAAAGCTAGTTACCAAATTCATCTGGAAGGGAAAGAGCCCTGAATAGCTAAAAGCATCCTAAAAAAGAAGAACAAATTGGGAGGATTAACACTCCCTGACTTTAAAACCTATTATAAAGCCACAGTGATCAAAACAGCATAGTACTGGCACAAAGATAGAAGTATTTACCAATGTAATAGAATCAAGACAGCAGAAATAGACCACCAAATCTATGGTCAACTGATCTTTGACAAGGCCCCCAAATCTTCTCAACTGGGACAAAATTGTCTTCTCAATAATTGGGCATGGAAGAACTGGATGTCAATAGCCAAAAGAATGAAACAGGACCCCTATCTTATACCCTATACAAAAATTAACTCAAAATAGATCAGACACCTATATAAGAACTAGCACCATAAAGCTTCTGGAAGAAAATGTAGGGAAACATCTTCAAGACCTAGTAATAGAATGTAGCTTCCTAGACTTTAGGACCCAAAGCACAAGCTTCAAAAGAAAAAATAGATAAATGGAAACTCCTCAAAATCACATGCATCTGCACCTCAAAAGACTGTCAAATAGCTGAAGAAGGAGCTAACTCAATGAGAGAAAATATTTGGAAATCACTATTGGACAATGGTTTGATATCCTGTATACATAGAGAAATCATACAACTCAACAACAAAAGAAAAAACAACCCAATTATAAAATGAACTAAAGAGATGAATAGGCATTTTTCTGAAGAGCAAACACTGATGGCTCAAAAGCACATGAAAAGGTATTCATTTTCATTGGCTATAAAGGAAATACAGACCAAGACTCCAATGAGATACCACCTCACACTTATAAGAATGGCTGCCACTAAACAAACAGGAAACTATAAATGTTAAAGAGGATGTGGAGAAATTGGGACTCTTATGTACTACTTGGGGAATGTACAGTGGTGCAGCCACTATGGGAGACTGTTTGGCTGTTCCTTTGGAAACTAAATATTGAGTTGCCTTATGACCTAGAATTAGCAGTACTTGGTATATACCCAGAAGAGCTGAAAGCAATGACACAAACAGACATTTGCACATGACGTTCATGCAGCATTATTCACAATTGCCAAAAGATGGAAACAAACCAAATGCCCATCAACAGACAAGTGGATTAACAAAATGTGGTATATACATATGATGGAATATTATGCAGTAGTAAGATGAAATGACATTCTGAAGCACATGACAAGATGGATGAGTTTTGAGGACATAATGCTGAGTGAAATAAGTAGACAAAAAAGGATAGATACTGTATGATTTCACTTTTATGACCAAAAGGTAAAGTCAGAGGCTTATAATATAGAATATAGGAGACTTAGAGATACATAGAAGGTAGAGATGGGTGTACGGTTAGCTAATGAGATTGAACTCCAATGTAAGGGAATAGATAGACATGAAGGTAGCTCTCTAGTGGGTCTATAAGTAATATTACCATATTGTAGATGAACAAGATTGAAAGGAGTTGTATAGGTCTACACATCCCACTGATTAACACCAGAAATACAAAGTCATTCTTCCAAGAACTGCTTCAAAGGTATGATTCGTGTACAAAGAATGTTTAAGTCCACGGTACAGAGGGAAAACTGCTATTGCATGCTATGGGCTATGTTTAAAAGGAAAACACAGCACTACCACAGCAACAGCAGAGATAAATAATGGATGGAGGGACAAGGGTTAAGAGGAGGTTTAGATTTACTATTCAGCAAGGGTGTGTTTACTGGTTTTCTTTCTCTTGGGAACAAGGAAATTATCTAAAATTGACAGCGTTGATGGACTGTGGACTTTGGGCCCTATACATGATCTCTGATGAATGCAGGTAGCTGAAAGATGCACTGACTGAGAAGTAGATTGGCGAAGGATGGTGTATACTTATGAATGAATGTTGTGCTGCTACAAAAAAGGAACAGAGTCATGAAGCAAGAAATGAAATGAATGAACATGTAGACATTTGGTGAGGTAAAATAAGCCAGAAACAAAAGATGAACAATGATATGGTCTCCTTTAGAAAATGCGTACAAGAAAATAGGGGCCTAGAAAATAAGCTTTTTGAGGAGACACATTTACTCCCGAGAGGTAGTTATTATTTCTGGATTTCAAGAGGCTGTATATATATATATATATATATGTGTTTTTATATATATGTTTGTTTATATATATAAATGTTTATATGTACAAATGATATTTAGAGATAAGAATGAAACCGATTCGGTTGGGGTTAAAGTAATTCAGAACACAGGGTAAGGAAGGCAATGTCTATATTTCAGAACCACACAGACTCTTTGAGACCAAAGGAAGAAAGGCTTATTTTATCTATAGCACATAACCTAACTCAACCTGTTTTCATAGTTCATTTGAACAATTGAAACACAAGGAGATTGGAATAAGAAAGAGGTCTTTAATCCTGTGTAGTTTAATGTAATGCCTGGATACATCCTGGAATATATTAAGCAGATAGCCAAAAGGTATTGGCAAAGGGGGTGGTGCAACAGTGGCTCTGTGGCAGAATTCTCATGTGCCATGTTAGAGACCTGGGTTTGATTTCTGGTGTCTGCCCATGCAAAAAAAAAAAAACTTTTTACAAAGTCCCTTGAGGATGGAAGAAAAAGCATTGAACTATTAAACTTTACCAACAGGGAATCCCCTGATACTGTTTTAAACTTTAGGGACACCAAAATCAATAGGCCAAACCCTTGCACTTGGGGCTTACTCTTGTGAAGCTTATATATGTAGCAGAGAAGCTTAGCCTACCTATAGGTAAGCCTAAGGGTTAATCCTGGAGGAGTGCTTTTGTTGCCCAGATGTAGCCTCACTTTCTCTAAGCCCAACTCTGCAAGTGAAATCATTGCCCTCCCCACTACATGGGACATGACATCCAGGGGTGAAAGTCTCCATGGCAGCATGTGAGATGCCTCCCAGGGATGAATCTGGCCCTAGCATCATGAGATCAGCAATTCCATCCTGATCAAAAGTGGGAAAAGAAGTGTAACTAATAAAGTGTCAGTGGTGGAGAGATTTTAAATAGAATTGAGAGATTACTCTGGAGGTTGCTCTTATGTAAGCTTCAGTTAGACCATTGCTACCTATCATAACCTACAAAACCCCAAATAGTACCATTCTAGCTAATCATAAAGACACCTAGGACAATATATAAGATTCCAGAACAGTTTCATTCATTAAAGTAACTTTCCAGAAACCTATAACCTCCAGATGGGTCCCTGGACCAGATAAACCCTGAAACCTAGAGGGCCCAGCCTCTCCAGAACATCAGATAGTTTCATACCCCTACCCCAGACTAGTGACAGATGCTTCCAACATGAAAAATTTAGAATGGCCATAGACCAAACACACATAATGAGAGGGATAGAAAGATCAAAAGTGATGGTGGGGTTACATAGAAAAGATAGAAATGAATATGATTGCTGAATCATTAAATTGATATCTCTTTTAGTCTCCAGTATCTTAGAGAAGCTAGAAGTAAAAACCAAAAATTGTGGAGTTGTAACTCATGTCAAACTGAAATATGTTCTACAACTAATTGTGCTATGCTCTGAAATTTATTGCTTTTTGTACACGTTATATTTTTCACAAAAAAGAAAGAAAGAAGTTAATTGTAGTGATAAAAAAATATTCAGGCCTTAAAGCCTCCTATATTCTGGAGCAGCTAAAAGGAAAAATCTGAGAGGATTTCATGACAGTCCATAACAAACTCTGCGATCTGCCTTCTAACCCTTGTTGAAGAGTGCTTTGAAACTGCTGCTTTTCTATTTCTTTGCTTTGTATATATGTTATATTATACAATTAAAAAAAGTTGAAAAAAAGGAGAAAAAGCTAAAATTGAGGAATTAATGGCTCACTTAGAAGAACTAGAGAAAAACAGCAAACTAGCCCCAAGGCAAACAAAAAGAAAGAAATAACGAAGATTAGAGCAGAAATAAATGAAATTGAGAACATGAAAACAATTAAGAAAATCAACAAAACCAGAAGTTGGTTCTTTGAGAAAATCAATAAAATTGATGAACCCTTAGCCGGGTTGACAAAAAGAAAAAGAGAGAGGATGCAAATAAATAAAATCAGAAATGGAAGAAGAGACATAACTACTGACCCCACAGAAATAAAGGAGATAATGAAAGGATATTATGAGCAACTATATTCTAAAAAACTAGACAATGCAGATAAAATGGACAACTTCCTAGAAAGGCATGAACAACCAACATTGACTCAAGAAGAAATAGATGACCTTAACAAGTAAAAGAGATTGAATCAGTCATCAAGAAGTTCCCAAAAAGAAAAATCCAGGACCAGTTGGCTTCACATGTGAATGTTACCAAGGAAGAAAGAACTGAAAGAATTATTATCAATCCTGCTCAAACTCTTCAAATAAGTTGACGAAGGAAAGCTACCTAACTCATTCTGTGAAGCCAACATCACTCTCATACCAAACCACACAAAGCTACTACAAGGAAAGAAAATTAAAGACCAATCTCTCTAATGAATACACACACAAAAGTCCTCAACAAAACACTTGCAAATTGAATCCAGCAACACATTAAAAGAATTATACACCATGACCCAGTGGGATTAATTCAGCATATACATGGATGGTTCAACATAGGAAAATCAATTAAAGTAATATACCATTTCAACAAATCAAAGCAAAAAAAACACATGATCATCTCAATTGATGCAGAAAAGGCATTTGACAAAATTCAACATCCTTTCTTGATGAAAAGACTTCACAGGATAGGAATAGAAGGGAGCTTCCTCAACATGAGAAATGAGGAATATGAGTATATGAAAAACCCACAGCTAGCATCATCCTCAATGAGGAAAGACTGAAAGCTTTCCCCCTAAGTTCAGGAACAAGACAAGGATGTCCACTGCCACCACTGTTATTCAACATTGTGCTGGAAGTTCTAGCCAGAGCAATTAGACAAGAAAAAGAAATAAAAGGCACCCATATTGGAAAGCGATTAGACAAGAAAAAGAAATAAAAGGCACCCATATTGGAAAGGAAGAAGTAAAACTCTCACTGTGTGCTGATGATATGATACTATATGTCAAAAATCCTGAAAAATCTACACCAAAGCTACTAGAGCTAATAAATGTGTACAGCAAAGTGGCAGGGTACAAGATCAACATCCCAAAATCAGTAGTGTTTCAGTAATGAGCAATCTGAAGAGGAAATAAAGAAAAAAATTCCATTTACAATAACAACTGAAAGAATAAAATATTTAGGAATAAGATGGTGGAATAGGATAGGTCGAGTTCAACCCTGCTGCAAGGAACAGCTTGAGAAGGGACTAGAGGGTAATTGGGCTGGTGATTCCAGGGTGTAAGTGACCTGGGAGAGTGCTCTGCACCACATAGGGAGACCCTGGTTGCTAAAGCTGAAGAAACTGAGAAACAGAGAACTGGAGACTGTCCGACTGTGCAAACAGCCTGATGCAGAAACCTGGCACCCTCAGGAGTGCAGGGATGGGAGGTGGGAACTAGGAAGTAAGCGAAGCTGCATTCCTTGAATACACTAGCTTCACCAGTACAGCCTTGTGACCTGCGACTCACCCCACACCCTGCACACCTGAACCCCATCACTTGCTCCCCCCACCCTCCACGAGCCCCTGTCCTGCCAACCTGTTGTGTGTGTACTTGCCCCTCATCCCCCACCCCAAGCATGCACATATCTGCCACAGACCAACCCACCTCTCCTGAAAATGTGCAGTCTTGACCTGCCCAGCCCATCTAGGGACAACTGATCTTTGATAAGACAGTCAAGCCAACTCACCTGGGACAGAGAATCCTCTTCAATAAATAGTGCTTGGAGAACTGGATAACCATATGCAAAAGAATGAAAGAGGATCCATATTTCACACCTTATACAAAAATAAACTCAAAATAGATCAAAGACCTAAACATTAGAGCTAAGACCACAGAACTCTTAGAATAAATGTAAGGAAATATTTTATAAAACTTGTAACAGAGGAGGTTCCTAGATCTTACACCCCAAGGACAAGCACTGAAGAAAGAAATATATAAATGCGAACTCGTCAAAATTAAACACTTTTGTGCATCAAAGAACTTTGTCAAGAAAGTAAAAAGGCAGCCTACGCAATGGGAGACAATATTTGGAAGCCACAGATCAGACAAGGGTTTAGTATTCAGAATATATAAAAGGATTCTTCAATTCAACCACAAAAACAACCAACCAAATTTAAAAAGGGGCAAAAGACATGAACAAGCACTTCTTGGAAGAGGAAATATGAATGGCTAAAAGTCATATAAAAAGACGCTCAACTTCATTGGCTACTAGGGAAATGCAAATCAAAACCACAATGAGATATGATCTCACATCCACTAGAATGGCCATTATAAAAAAAAAAAACAGAAATGACAAGTGCTGGGGAGGATGTGGAGAAAGAGGCACACTTATCCACTGTCGGTGGGAATGTAAAAGGGTGCAACTGTTCTGGAAGGCTAAGTATAGCATTGCCATATGATCCAGCAATCCCATTGCTAGGTATCTATTCAGAGGACATGAAGGCAAGAACACAAACAGACATTTGCACACCAATGTTTATGGCAGCATTATTTACGATTGCCAAGAGATGTTTGCCCAAATGTCCATCAATGGATAAGTGGTTAAACAAGCTGTGGCATATGCATATGATGGAATATTATGCAGCTGTAAGATGGAATAAAGTCATAAAGCATATAACATGGATGGACCTTGAGGACATTATGCTGAGTGAAATTACCTAGAAACAAAAGGATAAATACTGTATGTTCTCACTGATATAAACTAAAATTAATGAATGAAATTGAGAATTTAAGTTAAGATCACAGCCTATCAGGAAATAAAATCGAGGTAGAGATTGGGTAATTGGTGCTGAAGGAATACAGATTGTGCAGTAGGACTAATTGTAAAAATTCAGAAATAGATAACACAATACTATCTGCTTATAGCACAGTAATATAAATATGCTGATTGAAGTTAATGTGAGCATGATAGAGGGAAAAGGGCTGGAGTCATGTATGAAACCAGAAGGAAAGATAGACAATAAAGACTCAGATGGTATAATTTAGGAATGCCTAGAGTATATAATGATAGTGATTAAATGTACAAGCTAAAATACATTTTTGCATGAGGAAGAACAAAGAAACACATTTTTGCATGAGGAAGAACAAAGAAACGTTAGTATTACAAGGTGTTGAAAATAGTTGGTATATTGGAAAAAGTACAATCAATGTTAGCTAGGGTCTATAGTCAATAGTAACATTGTAATATGCTTCCACTGATTGTAACAAAGGCATTGTGCCAAAACTAAATATCAACAGGTGGGAGTATAGATTCTTTGTGGGAGAAAAGGAAATATCTTCAGTTAGAGTATGGTGGCAAAGGCATGTCCATACACTTAGGCTGGATTATATGATGTGTGAATAAAACTATTTAAAAATGAACAGAGAGAAACAAGTGCTAGAGAAAATGTGGAGAAAGAGTTGTACCTAGTCACTGTTGGTAGGAAATGAGAAGTGCAGCCCCTTGGAGGGCAGTGTGGTGAGTCTACAGGAGGCTAGATTGGGTTTGCCATATGATCCTGATACCCCATTGTGCAGTATATACCTGGAGAAACTGAGTGTGACAGCATGAATGGACATTTGCACACTCGTGTTTCTGGCAGCAGTGTTCATGATCCACAATGAACGGAGGTGGCCCAAGGATATGATGAAGAATGGAAGAGGGAACTATGGTGTAAACATATAATGGACTACTGAGCGGCCGCAAGAAGGAATGAAGTTGTGAGGCATGCAACTAGATGAATGAACCTTAAGAACTGTTTGTTGAATGAAATGTCAGGAACAAAAAGACAAATACTATCATGCCTCAGTCATATGGACTAACTATAATATGAAGAAATTGGTATACTAAAGTTGAGAGCATGGGTCATCAGGTTGGGGCTTATTGTAAAGGATTCTAGATTGTAAGCTCTTACAGCAGTCACATCTATTTGAGAGGTGTAACTATTAATTCTAAACTCTGAGATACTGAGTTATTTGTATATAATATGGTCTTTCCCAGAAACTTCAAGTATTTATGTGACACCTGAGACTCAGAGTTAGAGCTCTGAAGCTATGAAAGTTAGCAGTACCCCATACAGGAACTGTTTAAAAAGTTGAAAAAGGGATCAAACATCGAGTGGAGGTATGAATAAAGCTGATCTGGATAGCACTAAGGTATATCAGAAGACTGGGTAAAGGATGATATCCATACTTTAAAACTTCATCTTCTGTGTGAGACTGAAGGGAGAGGTGTTTATTTAGTGCAAAATTTATATTTTGGGTAGTGCATTATCTAATTTAATTTGTATGGCCAATTTAGTTGAACACCATAAGTACATGAAATCTTGAATAGGGCATGAGATTGTGTTGTTTTATCTAGGTTAGTGTGATGCCCCAATAAATGCCAGTGATTTGGGCACTGAATAAAGATGCACTTGCAAAGTCTCCATGGGGGGAATGGGGAGAAGGGGAAATATTCAACTTTCCCAATCGGAGAACATCTGATACTCTCACAAGCAGTGGGCACAACCAAATCAATAGGCTGAGCCCTCGATCTTGGGTTTCGCCCCTATGAAACATTCCTGCAAAAAATAGGCTAAGCCTACTTAAAATCAAGCCTGAGTTACCCCCAGAGAACCTCTTTTGTTTTCTCGGATTTGGCCTCTCTCTATAAGCCGATAGGGCAAGAGAACTCATTGCCCTCCCCCATAGGACTCCCAGGTATGTAAATCTCCCTGGCAATGAGGGGCAGAAATCCCAGATGAGCTGAGACCCAGCATCAAGGGATCAAGAAAACCTTCTCAACCAAAAGGGAGAAGAGAGAAATGACACAAAATAAAGTTTCAGTGGCTGAGAGATTTCAAACAGAGTTGAGAGCTATCCTGGAGCTTGTTCTTACACATTATATATATATATTCCCTTTTTAGTTTATGGTGTATTGGAGCAACTAGAGGGAAGCACCTGAAATTGTAGAGCTGTGCTCCAGAAGTCTTATTTTGAAGATGATTGTGTAATGATATAGCTTTTACAACATGACTATGTGATTGTGAAAACCTTGTGTCTAATGCTCCTTTTATCCAGGATATGGTAGATGAGTTAAATATGTGGCTAAAAAACAAACAAATAATGGGGGGACAGAGGTTAAAATAAATTGGATAGATGGAAATACTAGTGGCCAATGAGAGGGAGGGTGAGGGGTATGGTATGTGTGAGTTTTTTCTTTTTCGTTCTTTATTTATTTTTCTGGAGTGATACAAATATTCAAAAAAATGATCATGGTGATGAGTACACAACTATGTGATGATATTGTGAGCCAATGATTACATACCATGTATGGAACGCTTGTATGTTAAGAATGTTTATATGTTAAATTTTATCATTAAAAACAACAGTTCTGGGTATGGGAGCAGGAAGCAATTCAATAAACTGATTATCAAATGTGGCCTGAGGAGATGCCTGTTGGAAGTCGTGGAGTAGCTTCAATCTTGGCTACTTATTGGTAAATGATTTTTGCTGAGAAGGTGGAACCATCAAGATCTGTCATTTTTTTCAGGCCTCTGAACCTAATTAGACATAAAATCCAAAGTGTGAATTAATTTTCTCAAGTCATTGAAATACACCTTCATCTTAAGGGAGTAAATCAAGATATGCATTTTGCAACAGAGAAGGGGGGGGAGGAGAAAGAGGGAGAAGCAAAGTTTGAGTGATTTAACAATTTTTTCAAGTGTCAAAGCTTAGTTCCTCATGCTCCTCATCACACACATTACACTTTGCTTTGTATGGAAGCAGTGCCTAGATTTAAGCTCTCATCTGTCAGATAAACAGTTTTTAGATAAGGACTGATAAGAGCAATGCAAATTCACTCATATATATCCTGGAAAGAACAACCATGGTTAGTATGAATAAGCGGTTTTAAAAAGCACCACAACATTGAAACTCTACTAATGTAATAGATTAAAAAGTAAGAAAAAGAGAAACAAACAACATCACTCACAAAAGACTGAAGAAGAAACCTCTAAGGAAGATAACATACTCAAAACTTCCAGGGGGAGTGCTTGAAGCTATAGAAGAAAATAGCAATTAGAATGAGATTTCAAAAGTATGTGAAATCAAATTGAGATAATAAAACAACACAATGAGATAAAAGAGAATTGCAGATTTCAGGAAACAAATTGAGAACCCAAACTCCACTATTATAAAACTAATGAATTAAATAGACATCACAAGTACAAAATAGGCTTAGTTACAAGTAAAATAACTGCCATAGAAAGAACGGCTTAGAATAAGCACAGTAAATGATGAAGAAAATACACAAGAGATTAAATAGCAAGAAAGAAGACAACATATACACATGTTTTGTTTTTCCTTATTTTGCCACCACTGGGGAACAGCTTGTTTTAAAATGAGGCCAACAGAAAAAAAAGGGGGACTAAGAGATAAAGACAGACTCTCAAAAATATTACATAATTACTTGGTTCAACTGTGCCTGAAGCTAGAAGTGGCCCCATTGGACTTTCTAGTTACCTGAGCCAATAAATTCTGCACTTCTTTACATGAGACAGTTTTAGTTAGATTTTGTCATTTGCACCTAAAAGCAATCTTCTTAAAAAAAATATTAATACTAATAGCTGAATGATTTAAAGTAACATTTCAAACTCTCAGTGTCTCAATTCCTTACCTGTAAAAGGGGCATAATAATTACACAATCATCCCAGAAGGTTATTGTATGGGTTTTATGTAGTAGGACAAGTGTAGTGCCTGACACATAGTGAGTGGTGGGCACGAGAAGTATCATTATTGAATTCAGAGTGGATTCTACCATGCTATCCCACCCCAAATTGAGAGATGAATTGCCTCCATACTATTTGTTCTTGAAAGAGTTTACTGATGAACTTCTATTTTGTACTTAACATGTGGCAGGCATTTTGCTGAGTATTTCACATACATTAATCCATTTCACCCTTACTAAGGCTATGGAGTCTGTACTTTCTTATCCCCATTGACCCCCACTTAATAGAAACACAAGGAGGTTAAGTAATCTTCCTAAGGACACAGGGACAGTTAGTGGTGGAGTCAGATGGCTCCAGAAGCCAAGCTCTTTGCTAAGCCTAAGGGCTTGATGCAGTAGGAAATAATCCTTAAGGATTCCTGAGCCAAGAAGTGACAATTTAGGAGTGAAGTATGAATTTTAGGTAACATAAACCAAAAATTCAAAGTGAGATACCATTGCAGCAGTGTCTGTCAAGCATGTCTGTGAATAGGTCTCTCCTGTCCACCCTCTCAAGGAATTAAATGAAGACAGCCTGTGGGTGTCTCTCCTCAGCATCTCAGAGAGAATTTTAGGTGTGAGCAAAGAATTACCCTGTGGTTTCAAGCAATCCTGTTTCTAACTTCTAAAATAATCCTTTGACAAAGATAATTAAAATGTACATAGACCAATTATGCCTTTATTGAGAAAATTTCTGAAGTTCATGAAATGTGACTCTTTTATCTTGTGATATTTAGTCAATCATCTCAACAATATAATACATTACCATTGTGCATCTGGAATGAAGAAGGAACAATAAAAAGCCAAGGAAATGAATGAAGGCAGCTGCCTAGCTGAGCTGCGGGGTTGAGGAAGATGCTGATACAAACCTGACAGCAAAAGGTGGGAGTGGAAAGGGAGAAGGCGGATACTAAGGAGCTATCTAAGTAAGGAAACAAGAGCAAGAAAAGATGGCAGATACAAAGGAATGGGAAAAGGAGGGAGAACGTCTACCATTTATTAAGAGCTTACTATAGCCAGATCAGATTGGGAAAAATTATATTTTTCTATACCTTAAAACAGGAGTGATAAAAAATTATGTTGTCATTTTTACAGCTATAGGAATAAGTAGAAAGAAAAGGTGAGAGGTGGAGAGAGACAATACATACATTAAGATGGGGAAGGGAAATTGAAAGAGAGAGAAGCAAAGGATTAATATAAACAAAGAGGTAAGGAAAAAAGAGAGAGGTAAGGGACAAGAGACAGTGTGCTTACAGATGTACATAGAACAAAGAGAAAAATAGGAAAACAACTCACAATCTAAACCCTAGTGATCCTAAGAATAGAACAAGTTGAGCCTTTTTCAATAGAGTTTCCATGGGTAAAAAGAAATTTTCCCTATTCTTGTCTGTGCTATTAGAGACAGAGGAAAGACACAGAGTACTAGCAGAGCA
>PVIY010053994.1:0-14410 GCA_004026745.1 Myrmecophaga tridactyla | reverse complement strand
AAAGTACTAACCTTACAAACTGCCTTTTACCCTAGCAACAGCAGCAACCAATCCCAGTAATCTGCCCTCCAGCCTAGCGACAGCAGTTACCAATCCTAGATCGCCACCCATCCCTACTAGCCACTCCTTCTTCCAAAAGCATATATATACCCAGCCCTCTCAATAAAACTTTGCAGCTTGATCAGAATATTTGTCTTGCTGTCATTCTTCGTGCCTCTTGTCCCATACCATTCTTCCCTCACAGGAGTTAGAGCCTCGGTTGATCATCCCATGGGCCGGGGCAGAGCTTGCTACTGGTAAAGTCTCTTTCCTTTCCCCTCTGGGAACCAGCCTGTGGAGGAGGGGTGCTGGCCTTGGCAGCTTTGGGGACTCACAGTTCTGGGTGGGATCACAGCTGGTCCAGCTTGTCCAGACTAGTATACCCTGTGTGTCCAGTCACTGATGTGGCCCCAACAATTGTTCTGTACTGTCCCTGGCTATTTACTAGCTGTTCTGGAGGATGAACTAAATTCCACACTCACTAAGCCATAATCTTGGAATGTCTCCCATTATCAGTCTTCTTGAGCCAAGGTATCTTTCTCTGGATGCCTTAGTTTGGACATTTTATAGCCTTGCCTTAATTTGAACATTTTCACAGTCTTAGAACTATAAACTTTCAACTTAATAAATTCCCCTTCTTAAAAGCCATTTCTTTTCTGGTATATTGCATTCTAGCAGTTTACAGACTAAAATATAGTTGATGTACTCTTGGGTCATCTTTATCCATTAGGAATTATGAATAATTCTGCCATAAACACCAGTATGCAAATGTCTTTTCATGTCCCTGCTTTCAGTTCTTCTGAGTGGATACCTAGTAACTGCATGGCAGGTTCAAGGGCCATGTTCTTTTAATACATTCCTGTGGGGGCAGACATAGCTTAGGTGGGGCTTTATGATTAGGTTATCTCAATTAAGATGTGACCTCCATCATTCAAAGTGGGTCTTAATTCCCTTACCAGAGTCTTTTATAAGAGGATAAATGACACACAGAAGAACCCCAGAGAAAAGCCCCAGAGAAGCTAAGAAAGGACCCATGGAAAACAGAGGAAACCACTGACACCAGAAGCTCAGAGAAGGACCAGCAGATGCAGGCCATGTGCCTTCCCATGTGACATAGGTGTCCAGAATTCTAGCAGCCTGTCTTCAGAATCCATGATTTGTCCTGTTGATGTCTTGAGTTGGAAATTTTCATGGCCTAAAAACTGGAAATTGTAAGTTTAAAAATCCCCATTATAAAAGCCAGTCCAGTTCTGGTATATTGCATTCCAGCAGCTCTAGCAAACCAAAACACCAAGTTTGCCTCCAACTAGCTGTCTTGGCCATTTGCACATTATCAGGGATGGGAAGCTCATTAATTTTGAGGAATTTCTTCTAAATGATCAGTTGCCTCTTAGTTGTTTTTGAAAATTATGAGTTAAAGTCAACCTCCAAATAACTTCTTCCAACTTGTCCTAATATCTGTCCTTTTGCATCATCTAGGTCACTTTGCATCCTAACCAACCCAAGAACCACCCTTCAAGATTTTGAAGCAGAGATGATGGCCCTGTGGTTTCTTTAGCCCCAGCAGTTCCTGTTCTTTTAGCTGCTCCTCCCAGACATACTGTTTCATTCCCACTGCCCGCCATACCTCCCCAGTGTCTACCTATCATCCATTTTGTCAGCTTCCTTCTCAAGGTTTTCTCTGGGATGACATTCCCAGGGTAGTCTGGGTAAACCATCAAGTGATAACAAGGTTAACTGGAGAGAAGGCAAGCTACCCAGTGCAGCCCTACAAGAGGAATTCCTTAGTTGGCTTAAATCACTCACCATGGTCTAAGGTCATGTCCTGTGCCTTGCATTTGAAATCATTTGGCCGAGGTAGCAGAGCCATTTTTCTCTGCTAAGATCTTCTTGATTTGTGGGGCAATTACAGTAGAGCATGTTATATTCTGTAATCAAGGTGCATATAATTGGGCCACAGTGGCTCAGCAGGCAAGAATGCTTGCCTGCCATGCCAGAGGACCCAGGTTCGATTCTTGGTGCCTGCCCATGTAAAAAAAAAAAAGGTGCATATAATCGAGTCTGGAAGAATAAGAGAAGGCTTCCTTGAGAAGGTGATATTGAGGGACATGGAGGAGTCAGTCCAAGGATGGGGGAATATGGGGAGCATTCCAGACAGAGGGAACAGCATGGACTTTGGCCCCAAGGCAAGAAAGGGCATAATGCATAGAAACACCAGAGAAGTTGAGTCTGGCTGGTGTGTAAGGGGAAGTGAAGGTGTGAAAACACATCAGGTTTAAGAAGCAGGACCAGGGCAGTTGATAAAAGGCCCTAAAATTTGTGCTGAGAATGATAGAAAGCCACTGAAAGGTTTAAAGTAGGGGAGAGAAGTGATAAGAGTACAGGAGAGTTCGTTTTTCTCTGATATGTTAGCCTGTTTGCTTGTTGATGTCTCTTCATCTAATTGGACATTCATAAGGGCAGGAGCCTGCCTTGTCCACTGCTATATCCCTGATTCCCACATGAGAGTGATACATAGAAGATGGTCAATCAATATTTGTTGATCCAATGAGCACAAATATATATACTTATTACAGAGAATACAAACAAGCAATACATACAGGCAATACACATAGCCTTTCATATATTCATACATAGATTATCTGTCATCCACATTTAGAGATGACCACTCTAGAGATCTTGCTGAATAGCCTTCCTTTACTTTTTCTTTGCCTATATATTTTATACAAACAAGATGTAAAACTGATAGAATCAACACTTTTCACCTATATTAATAAATATTAATCATAAATATTTTTCTTAGTTACAAACTATTTTTAATGGTTGCGGATTGCTCCTGTGTGAAAGGATCACTATTCATTTAATTGATCACCTACTATTTCACATTTGGATTGTTTCCATTTTTTACTCATAAACAGCACTTCCATGGGCATTCTTTTAACTAAATCTTAGCACAAATCCATGATTGCTTGATTACTGTCACATACATTTTTTGTTCATTTTAATCTCTTCATTAGAAGATAATATAATCACCTGAGTCCTGTCACCTTTCCTGCTCTAGAAAGTATGATTTTAGTAATGCAGGCCAAGATTACATTAGCTCTTTAGGTAATAGGACTACCCTGTTGGTTCAGACCAAGCTTCCAGTTCACTGGAGCATGTGAATTTATTACTCTCCTCCACCCCACTAATTCTCTGCCAGATTTTATTTTTCCAATTTTAAATATCAGGACCCTGATGCTCAGTAGTGGCCTGGTATTGACAGAGATCACACAGCAGAAGTCTTAAGAAAGGAAACCACATTCGTGGGCATTTCTCCTCCTATTTTTTAAGAATGAATTGCTGAGTAGCATGGTCTAACAAACAGTGTCAGGAACTCAGAATCAGGAAGCTTTAGCACATCACTTCTCCTCTCTGTGCCTCAGTTTCCCTCACTTATGAAATGAGATGTTTGGACCTGGTTTCTAAAGACACCTGCAGCTGAGACAGGCAGGATTTTCCAGGGCATCTAGGAGACTGTGACAATGGTCCAGGCCTTTAGATGTTGGGCCTGTGATTGCAGAGTCAGATGAGTCAGGGATTAAAGTGGTTTTTTCATACAGTGGGGCTGCTGAGCCAGGCTGAGCCACCAATAGGAAAAGCTTTCAGAAGAACAGACTCAGTCTCATGGGCTGCCAGCCTGTGTCTGATAAAAATAGGTTATTGTTTGTGTCCTTATTAAGCTTCTGTAGTCAGTTAATTCCTACCCCACCCCCTGCCCTACATCTCTCTGCCTCTCTGGCCAGCATCTTGCATAGGCAACCATGAGTGTCCAGGAACACAGCCTTCTACTTTCTTTATTAACAGCTCAGCCTAAAGACTCCCTTTCTGCCCTGGGCTGTCTGCAGGTAAGTCTACCAGCACTTCTGAATCAAAACTAGCTGGCTTCACCAGAGACCAGAAAGTACTAAGTTGGAACCCTGTGCTTCTAATTCTCTAAATTGGGGTAAGTTTGGGGACATGGAGTGGGATCAAGTCTCCAGAGGTGCCACGTAGGAGGTGATGCATCCCTCTTGTCAGGCATGCTTTTAGGGAGGCAGAGTCATGGGAGAGATCAGGAAATTGAGATAGGGTAGAGATTGACCTTCACAAAGTACTTTTTCTGTCTTAAACATTGGGCTGCACCCCCCTTTGTTCTAGTTGCCTAGACTTCTCTAACAAATACCATGAAATGGGTCAGGTTAAACAATGGGAATTCATTAGCTTATGGTTTTGAGGTTAAAAGAAAGTCCAAATCAAGTTTACATCAAGGTGATGCTTTCTTCCTGAAGACTGGTGTTCTGCGTTCTGGGACTGGCTACTGGTGATCCTTGGCCCCTGTGTCATGTGGCAAGGCTCATGGTAGCATTTCCTGGCCTTCTGTTCTCGTCCAGATTTAATTGATTTCAGCTTCTTACTTCCTGTGGCTTTTTCTGTTTGTCTGAATTTCACTCCACTTATAAGTACTCCAGTAATAGGATTAAGACACATATTGATGGAGATGGCCCATACTTTCTTAACTGAGTAACTGCTACAAAAGTTCCTACTTACAATGAATTTGCACCCACAGGAATGGATTAGATTTAGGAACCTATTTTTTTTGGTATATACAGTTTCAAACTATAACACCCATATATGCCATTTCGAGGTCATCATAATAACAGTGTGAGAAAGACAACTTGACCCTCATTTACAGAAGTGGAATCTAAAGCTTGACTCAGAAGACACAGTCTTTTTTTTGCCTGGGAAGGCACTGGGAATTGAACCCAGATCTCCGGCAGGGCAGGTGAGAGCTCTGCCTGCTGAGCCACTGTGGCCTGACATAGTTATTTTGAATAGTATTGAACTCAAATTGAATCTGACCTCCTCCATTTACAGGCATGTGACCTTGGGCAAGCCCTTACACTTTCTGAGACTCTGTTTCTCACCTGTTGGTCAACAATAGGGGCAGCAGCTCAGGGTAAGCCCCCTGGCATGGTGCCTGGCACCAAGTAGCAGAACAAGATGCCTCCAGCATGACATGAAGACACACAGTGAGATGATTTTCAGCATTAGATTATCCTGAAATGTCTATAAATTCCTTGGACTGAGAGCAGTGGTGTTCTGGTAAATGTTTAACAATTGGCCAGGGAAGGGAGGAAATTCTCATATGTAATGTTTGCACTGTATCATGGCCAATTTCAAGGTACCAATTGATGACACTAAACTTGCAGTTGGGAAGAGATGCACAATAGCACTTATATAGCATTTCCACCATCCAGAGGCAACCTCTAGAGCATAGATAATAGTAAATTGCAGTAAAATAATCAGGGTATATTGACTTCTGAGAATTTTTTACCTTTGCTTTTAATGTAATTAATTTAATTGTGGTTTGCATAATTTAATCTTTAATAATGGCTCTACTTAACAAACTGCCTCACAGCATTTAACAATGGGCATGTCTGGTGCCTGTCATTCATTAAAAGGAAACACAGAGTCCAACCATGTCATTCTGCATGGATGGTAAACCAAGGCTCAGACAGAGAACAGGAACCAGAACACGCAATCATAGAAGTCATGGTCAAGACTGGTGGAAAGGGTGTGCTGATTTGAAATGATGTATGTACCCTAGAAAAGTCATGTTTTAATCCCAGTCCCATTTTGTAAAGGCAGCTGTTTCTTCTAATCCCTATTTAGTACTGTATGTCTGAAACTGTAATTAGATCATCCCCCTGGAGATGTGATTTTATCAAGAGTGGTTGTTAAATTGGATTAAGTGAAGGTGTGTCTCCACCCATTTGGGTGGGTCTTGATTAGTTTATGGGAATCCTATAAAAGAGAAAACATTTTGGAGAAAGCCAGAGGTTCAAAGAGATTCTGAGAGCAGAATGACATAGCCATGAGGAGCAGAGAGCCCACCAGCCAGAGACCTTTGGAAAAGAAGGAGGAAAATGCCTCCTGGGTAGCTTCATAAAACAGGAAACCAGGAGGGAAAGCCAGCAGATGATGACGTGTTCTCCATGTGCCATTCCAGTTGAGAGAGAAGCTCTGACTATGTTTGCCATGTGCTTTTCCACTTGAGAGAGAAATGCTGAACTTCATCAGCCTTCTTGAACCAAGGTATCTTTCCCTGGATGCCTTAAATTGGATATTTCTATAAACTTGTTTTAATTGGAACATTTTCTCAGCCTTAGAACTGTAAACTAGCAACTTATTAAATTCCCCTTTTAAAAAGCCATTCCGTTTCTGGTATATCACATTCCAGCAGCTAGCAATCTAGAACAAAGGGCTTTACTACACATTATCTCACCTTAAATGGCACACTCACTTGCTTCTCCCAGCAATCCTAGGATCGAGGAGGTTAATGGCAGAATAACAGCAAGTTTATGAGAACAGACACCAGAACTCAATAGATCTGGATTCAAATTCTGGTTCTGTATTTATTAGATGTGAGCCCTTGGGCAGGTTCTCTCATCCTTTCGGACCTTCACATCCTTGTATATAAAATAATAATTATTATTACTAATAATAAAATTAATAATATTTTTTCTAGGTGTGTGGTGACAATTGAATGAGATACTGTCTACAAGGACCTTGTTCAGGACATGATATGGAGTAGGTGTTCTCAGGTCAACTCTTAATTATCATCAAGGAGACTGAGAACTTACCCAGAGTATGTTATTGGTGGGGAATGGAGGAGGATTTTGACTTGCCCAAATTCTCAGTAAAGAATAGAGATGTGACTAAAACATGGGTCTAACTGATAAGAGAGAACAAAGGGGTTTTACAGGTAAAATGGCATCAGAATGAGGCTTTTAGTTCTTGAAATTTCTGTTGGGTGCTAGGTCCCTCCATCCTTTCCCCATGGGCTGGTTATAGCCCTGGAGAAGGCCAGAAAAAGAATAGGTCACTATACTCTTCTCCCTCATCCTGGGTGTTGATTGCTCCTGTAATGTCCCCAAAGGCCTCTACCTCATAGTGTTCTTGTTGTTGACAATGTTCAGGAAATTCTGTCTTGGCATCCCCCTGGGGACAAAGACAGTGCTGGCAGGAGAGTCCCCAGGTGAGGAGAATATCCCTTCTTCAACTCTCCTCGGAAAGTCTAGTAAGGATGCAGGATCATAAAGCTTTGGCAGCTTGGTTCACTGGAGGCACTTGGGATGTCTGAGGTCCCTCCATCTCTGTGCAGGGACATAACTGGCAAAGCCTGAAGGAGCCAGGCATGGCTTGTCTCAATGCAGAGCCATACCATGGAGGGTCCGGGCCCTGATGCCTTGGAAACATAGGCTTTACTTGCAACTATGTTGTCTGGAATTCTGGTTCACTGGACTCAATGATTCAGGGAGCTTTTGCTGCAGCCCCTGTCCCTAAGAACAAGTGGCAGCCATTCAGTGAGTTGTTTCTGTGGATATCTGAGGGGTGAAATGATCATGGGCTTGGAGCTTGGGAGTGGGATCTTGGGTGTCTGTGGGGTTGGAGGTCATAAGTAGCCAGGTCACCCAACCCCTGTATGCCTACATCCCAACTTCCCTCTAGCCCCTGCCCCTCATTTTTTTTATGTTCTTTCTCATCCCTGCATTCCTCAGTCACCTCTCATGCATTTCTCCTTCTTATTGCTTCCTTCCTCCCTCATTTATTCATTTGATAATTATTTATTGATAGTTCCTCTGTGTTAAACTGTGTTTTGGAACTAGAAACTGAGACATGACTAAAATACCATTCCTGACCTTGGAGATTTCCAAGTCCAGCTGGAGAGATAAATCTGTGAAAGGACAATGATGGCCATGCTGCGAGAAGGCTGCGACAAAGGTTACTAAGATGATTGTGGCTATCATCCCCATCCCCCATACTCTAACCTTCTCACCCCCTCCCTCACCACCTTTGAAAATTAAGACTGTGACTGATGGCCTGGAAGAATCTTAGGGGATTTTTTTACATAATGATGTCCTCCAGTCCATGGAATTCAAGGCCAACTCAGAGAGAGACTTTTACAAAGATTTACTTGGTTTCAAAATGGTAATAATTTCCCAAGTCTTCTTTCATTGGTGTTCTCTTCCTGTCAACACAACCATAAGCAAATAATGGGGAACAGGTTGAAGAAATCCTATCATGAGAAACAGTTTGTGGCTTCTGCTTTAGCCCTTTGTTCTAGGATGGTTTTTATCCTGTCTTGACTGGTGGTCTTTCTTCATCCTCTGAATTCCAGATAGACCATGACTTGATTCCATAGTGTCCCTTGGAAAACTGCAAGAAGCACAGATTGATATGCAGGTGGGGAAAGTTCGAATTCTTAAACTTTCCCACTTTAAAACCAGCTTGCTGGAAGCAGGAGAAGGTAATGATTAAGAGTGGGTCCTGGAGTCAAACTGCCTTGGTTAAAACCCCAGATCCTCAATTTATTAACTATGCAACCTGGAATAAATCACTTACTCCATCTATGTCTTAGGTGTTTTCTTTAAATATGTAAAATGGATATAATAATATTTACCTTTATTGAGTTGCTGTGAGGATGAAATAAAGATTGTATAGCAATTCATGACATACAGAAATTGCTTATAAAGTATAAGCTATTATTATTATTTTAAGATGTTATAAACTCATCCATATATCCATATTTTATTTTAAATATTTTGACTCAATTAGCTGGTGATTGAGTTAATGGGGTGGGGGGAGAGTTTTACCAATTTCTAAGAATACCTATAATTCATATTAGAGCCTTCTAGTATTATTAACATGGTAACTTGCCAGTAAGCACAGTGGGCTGTGAGAAATAGAGACTGCATCTAACCTAGGCTTGGAAGTGGGAGGTAGTAGGATAGGTCAAGACGCATGACACCTAGCTGAGTTCTGATGCAGGAATAAATGATGGACTTGAAACAAAGTCTGGGTGGATGATGGTGGGTAATAGTGCTAATCCATTCTGAGGAAATAACCTAGATAGAATGCTAGAGGTGTGAGAGAGGTAAGGACATTTAGGGAACAGGGAGAGATTGTATAGAGAATTATGTTTCTATGCAAAAAGATTGGGAGTGAGGGAGAAAGAGTTGGGTGCTGAGGCAGAAGAAGTCTGCAAGAAGCAGTAGATCACTTATGATGGACTATATCCATTCAGCTGAAGTGATGGTATAAGGGGAGTCCTAAAGGATGTCAACAGGTGATGGTGTAAGGGGAGCTCTAAAGGATGTCAGCAGGAGACACACAGAAGCAGTGTTGTATTTTGGAACAATTGCTTGGAGAGGTCTAATGGAGAATGCGCTCCAGAATAGAAGACCAGAGAGGGGCTAATGGAGAATGCCCTCCAGATTAGGAGACCAGAGAGGAGCTGATGCAGGAATGCAGGTGCAAAATAACAGGCTCCTGACTGAGGGAGGAAAAGGAATGGCTCTGAGAGATATGTAGGTGATAGACTGGTCTGGTGAGGGCTGGGGGCAGGGAATGTGAAGAATGAGGGTGACTTGAAGTCTCCTTTGAATCTCTATCCCCACTGAAGCTAACCTCTATTCTGATTTCTAACATATTGTTAGTTTTTTGCCTCTTTTGAACTTTATATGAATGAAATTATGTGTTCTTTTTAGCTTTTCTTTTCTTTTTTTTGCTCTGCATTTTGAGATTCATCTGTATTGTTGCATATAGTTGTGGTTCATTCATTCTCATGACTCCCTGTACAACATTCTGCTATATGTATGTACCACAAGGTTCGACTCATTATACTGTTGGTTGATAGTTGAGTAGTTTCCTATTTTTGACTATTCCATATAGTGTTATGAATATTCTTATACATGTTTTTTCTTGAATATATGAATGTGCATGATATAGATAGGAATAGAATTGCTGGGTAATGAAGGATGCATATGTTCAGCGTAAGGATATAACTGCCATTTCCTAAAGGTATTGTACAATTTACACTACCTTCAGTAGTGTAAGAAAGGTCTGGTTGCTCTTGCTAACACTAGGTATTGTTCATTTTAGACATTTTGTTGGGTTTGTAGTGGTGCGCCTTGTGGTTTTAATTTGCAATTGCTGGATGATGAAAGATATTAAACATCTTTTCACTTGCTTAATGGTCATTTAGATAGTCTCTTTTGTGAAGTGCCTTTTCAAATATTTTATCCATAATTCCATAGTGAATGTTTCCTTTTCTTGTTGATTTTTATATTTATCATCCTTTCTCTCTTTATACACCTACTTTTGTTATAATTTTCTGAGCACTAGAGAATAATTTGCATATATCATATTCCTTAATACTTCAGTCAACACTTTCTAAAAATAAGATATTCTCTTATATAATAATCAAATTAATAAAAGTAGATTGTTGCAATACTTTAATCTAATTAATATTCCAATTTTATCGATTGTCATAATAATGTCCTTGTATTGCATTAGTTGTATTTTTAGTCTCTTTTTTTTCTATTGTAGATGCTCAGCATTTCTTTGCCTTTTAGGATATTGACATTTATGAAAATTTAGAAGCTGTTTATTTTATAGAATATTCCTCAATTTGTTTATTTCTGTCATTTTGTCATTATTAGATTCAGTTTTTACATCTGTGGGCGATGTATTCTTACGATATTACAGCTGGAGCACTTCATGTCTATTTGCTCCTTATTCATGAGGTTGACTGTGATCACTCAGCCAATATGTTGTCTAGTCTTTCCACTGTATAGCTATTATTTTATATTTTGTAAAAGTTATTTTAAGTAATTTGTACATAGATAGTTTGTAACTATGTAAATATTATTTTCCTTTGCAAATTCTCTCCCTGTTGATTTAGCATCTGTATCAGTTAGGATCCAATCAAGAGATAAGAACACACCAGTAATTTGAACAGGATAATTTTAATGAAAAAATTAACTAGTAAACATTAACTAGTAAAAACATAAAGGAGCACTCTAAGAGATCTAGAAGAAGAGAGTGGGGAAAAAGAAGCTACTTTTTTTTTGCCCTTCTTTCTCCAAGCTCGAAGAGAGTGCACCCTGAAGGGACTGCCAAAAATGAAAAAGGCTGAGATTCAGACAGAAGCACTGCCTCCCAGTGGGTGCAAGTCAGGGCATGCATAGAAGTAGCTACTAGGTGGGGAAAGTATTCTTCGAAGGTATGGCCAGAGCTGGTCTGGAGAAGAGGCTGTTGGGTGGGTTGAATGTGGCCTCAGTATTTGGCTAGAGCTGGTCTGTGAAAGTGCCTGCCAGGTGGGTTAACAGTTACTGAGGGTGTGCCCAGAATTGCCATGAAAGCTGCCAGTTGGATCTGTGAAGATTGCATTGCTGGGTGGGGAAAATGTGGCTTGAATGTGCATCTGGAGCTGGTCCACTAAGGTCAATTGAGGAGAGTGCTACTGGCCCTTTCACTTGCCAATCCACTGACCCTCAAGTTGAATTACAAAAGAAGGAGCACTGAAAACTGGAACAGAAGTACTTTCTGTTGCTATTTCATTACAATGTCTGTCCAGCACTCTCTACTGACAAAGCTGTGCCAGCTGACTAAGAGCAGTGTTTACAATGTGGATCCAGCATCAGAAAGCAGGGCAAAAAAAACCCCAAAAAGGTGGATTTAGATCTGAGACAATAAACAGATAACAGGCACAGCATCTAGTTATGAATATTGCCCAGACCAGGATTTATCTGTCCTAGGAATCTTCTGGAAGCTATAGGTTCCAGGAAAGCAAGCATAGTGCATGAAACTTTTATAGAGTTTAAGTTTGAGCTCTAAGTATTCCCAATAGTCTACAGGAGTGATGTTGGCTGGGGTTTAGCAAACCATGGCAATTAGCACTATCTAACTGAAACTTGCTTAAGTATAGCCTCCAGAATAGCCTCTTGACTCTATTTGATCTCTCTTAGCCACTGATACCTTATTTTATTACACTTCTTTTCCCTCTTTTGGTCAGTTAGTGTTGTCAATCCCATGGTGCCAGGGCCAGTCTCATCCTTGGGCATCACACTACATGTTGTCAAGGGGACTTTCACCCCTGAATGTCATGTCCCATGTAGGGAGAGGGTAATGATTTTCCTTGCAGAGTTGGGCTTAGAGAGAAAGAGGCCACATCTGAGCAACAAAAGTTATATTGGAATACAAGTAACCCCTTATCTGTAATATTATTCCAAGCATTTTCTACCAATTTATGTATCTTCTGATTTTTGCTTAAGGTGCTTCTTGTTATGAAAAACAAGTATCTTTGTTTTTATATAGTCAAATTTGTCATTTTTTTTACTCTTATTACAGCTCTATTTTTCAGTTATAGCTAGGGAGCTTTCCCTTAATCCAAATTTTACTCTTGCCTTGAGTAGTTTCAGTTTTTAAATGTTTAAATCACCTATTTAGAATTTATTCTATGATCTACGTTAATTTTTTTCTAAATGTCTACTCAGTCAATCAGGAACCATTAATCAGAATGTTTGCCTTTTCTTCAATGATTTAAGATACTATCTTTATCATATACTAAAATTTCCAAATATTCTTGGGTCTATTTCTGTGATTTTACTCTAGTCTATTTGTCTATTCATGTACTGTTACCACAGTTTTTAAATTGTAGAGTCATAGTACTAAACTTTAAAATCTGGTAGGACTAGTCCCCATTCATATTCTTTCAGTATTTTTGTAGCTTTTATTTTTTATTTTTTGTAGTGCATGGTTCAGGAGTTGAACTCAAGTCTCCCACATGGAAGGCAAGCATTCTACCACTGAACCATGTAGCTATTTTTGTATGTTTATTTTTCAATTTTACTAAGTTGTTCAGCTCCTGGTGTTTTTACTAGGATTACATTAAATTTATAAATTAATTAGGGAAGAATATACATCTTGATGTTGAAAGGCCCTGTGCAAGAATAAGGAATGTTTTTCCATTTGTCCAAGTCTTCTTTTGTATCTTTCAGGAGTGGTTTATAGTTTTGCTTATTTCTTGATAAGTTTATCCTTAAGAATTTTTTCTTTTTTCCTTTTCTACTGTATTAGTATAGAATAGTATAGGAAATATACTATTTTCTACTATAAATGAAGTCTTCTCCTACATCACATGTTCTGATTGGTTACTACGTGTGTAAATAAAGCTGTAAATTTTAATTTTAATACTATGTTCTGCTGTTGTTTCAGGCTGCCCAAACAAAGTACCAGAAATTTGGTGGTTTAAAATAACAGGTTTTTACTTAGTTCTGGAGGCAAGAAGTCTGAATCAAGTTGTCAGCAGGGCTGTGCTTCCTCTGAAGGGTCTAGGAAATAAACCTACTTGCCTCTTCTTGTTTATGCTGGATGCTTAAACCTTTGGTGTTCCTTGGCTTGTAGCTGCATTATTCCAATATCTGCTTCTGGGTCAAATTGCTTTCTTCTCTCTGAGTCTGTTAGTCTATCTCCAGATCTCTTTTTTTTTTAAAGCGGCCAGTAATGGGTATAGGAACCACTCTAACCCATTATGATCTGATCTTAATTACATCAGCAAAGACCTAATTTAATAAGGTCACATTCACAGGTACTGGGTATTAGGCCCTAAATATATCCTTTGGAGTGGCATAATTTGACCCAATACACTCTCTTATTGTTTTAATTGGTTGTATTATCGATTCTTCAGAATTTTTTAGGCATATTACCACATCTTCTGCAAATAGAAAAATTTACTTCCCTTTCCCCCAGTTCTTGTGTCTCTAATTGTTTTCTCTTATCTAGTTAAACTGACGAATGCCATTAGTACAATGTTTAATAGTAGCGGAGGTAGTTGGTTTTCTTGCCTTATTCTTTATACCTATAGTGCTTCCCCATTAAGTAACATGCTAGCTTTTTAACTTATAACTATCTGGCTTGTTAATAGTAAGTGATTTTCTTTGACTCCCATTCATTAACTATGCAACAGCTGTCAGTGTTTTAGTACTTTTCCCTTTTATTTTTATCTCCTCCGATTTTAAAGTTTTATTTTTTCAACTTTGTCAGAACATGTAACATTCTATTCTTCTACCTGTATGCCCAATGTGCTGGTTGAAGTTGTTATGTACCCCTGAAAAGGTCATGTTCTTTTAATCCACTCCTGTGCGTACAAATCTGTTGTGGGTAGGATTTTTGGTTAGGTTATTCCAGTTGAGATGTGACCATTCCATTCAAGGTTGGTCTTAATCCTTTTTACTGGAGTTCTTTATGAGAGGATAAAGGATGGAAAAAGCTGAGAGAACTTAAAGAGAAAAGCCCCAGAGAAGCTAAGAGACAAGGACACACCTACAGAAGCTGAGGACACCACAGGAATCAGAAGCTGAAAGCAGTGAAAGCCAGGAGAAAAGGACCAGCAGATGCTGGCCATGTGCCTTCCCATGGTACTGAGATGTCCCAGATGCTGGCAGCCTCTCTTCAGAGTCCAGGTATCATGCTGTTGATGCCTTAGTTTGGACATTTTCATGGC
>PVIY010053993.1:0-14417 GCA_004026745.1 Myrmecophaga tridactyla | reverse complement strand
GCTTTTCTAGGGTACATAACAGCTTCAAACCAGCACAGTATCTTTGGGTCTAAAATGAGTCTCTTGTAAACAGCATATAGATGGATCGTATTTTAAAATCCATTCTGCCAATCTGTCTTTTGGGGAGTTTAATCCATTAACATTCAAAGTTATTACTGTAAAGACGATTCTTAATTCAACCATCTTAACTGGGTTTTTTGGGTCAGATCTATTTTTTTCTCTGTTTTTTTATCCTTTATGTTATCCTTACTTAAATTTTAAATTCTGTACCCTTCTCCAGACCTCTCTCTCCTCTCTTTCAGCCAGTAGCACTCCTTTTGTGGTTCTTGTAAAGCTGGTCTCTTAGTAACAAACTCTGTCAGCTTCTGTTTATCTGTGAATAATTTAAACTGTCCCTCATTTTTTTTTAACTTTTTTTTGTGTGTGAAATGTAACATATATACAAAAAAGCAATAAACTTCCAAGTACATTTTAACAAGTAGTTATAGAACAGATTTTAAAATCTGGTACAGTTTACAGTTCCATAATTGTTTGTTCGTTCTTCTATCTGCTCCAAGGCACTGGACACTAACAGAAGTATGAATATAATGAGTTGCAATCACATTCATCTGTTAAATCCTATCTTCTCTGTTATAGTCTTCCTTCTCTTTAAGTAACATATACAAAGCAATAAATTTCAAAGTAGATCACAACAATTAACTGTAGGACAGATTTCAGAGTTTGGTAGAGTTACAATTCCGTAACTTTGGGGTTTTATTTCTAACTTCTCTAAGGTACTGGAAGCTAAAAGAAATATCAGTATTATGATTCAGCACTCATACTCATTTGTTAAACCCTACCTTCTCTGTACGACTCCACCATGACCTTTGATCTTTCTCCTGCTCTTTAGGGGTAGTTGGGCTATGCCCATTCTAACTTTTGCATGTTGGAAGGGGCTGTCAATAATATGGGATGGGGGATGGAACTAGTTGATGATCTGGAAGGGTTGGCCCTTCTGCATTTCAGGACTCATCTGGCCCAGGGACCCATCTGAAGGTTGTAAGTTTTGGAGGGTTACCCTAGTGCATGGAACCTTTGTAGAATCTTATATAATGCCCTAGGTATTTTTATTTTTATTTTATTTTTATTTTTTTTACATGGGCAGGCACCAGGAATCGAACCCGGGTCCTCGGGCACAGCAGGCAAGTGTTCTTACCTGCTGAGCCACCGTGGCCCGCCCTCTAGGTATTCTTAAACATTCCCTCATTTTTTTTTTTGACATGGGCAGGCACCGGGATCGAACCCGGGTCCTCAGGCGTGGCAGGCAACATTCCCTCATTTTTGAAGGACACTTTGGCCAGATAAAGAATTCTTGGCTGATGTTTCTTTAAGATGATTGTATAATGATATAGCTTTCACAAAGTCACTATGTGATTGTGAAAACCTTGTTCTGATGCTCCTTTTATCTACAGTATGGATAGATGAGTAGAAAATATGGATTAAAAATAAATAAATAGGGCAGGCCATGGTGGCTCAGCAGGTAGACTTCTCGCCTGCCATGCCAGAGTCCTGGGTTCGCTTCCCGGTGCCTACCCATGCAAAAAATAAAATAAAAAAATAAATAATAGGGGGAACGAATGTTAAAATAAATTAGGTAGAGGGAAGTACTAGTGGTCAATGAGAGGGAGGGGTAAGGGGTATGGCATGTATGAATTTTTAATTTTTTCTTTTTATTTCTTTTTCTGAAGTGATGTAAATGTTCTGGGAAATGATCATGGTGATGAATACACAACTATGTGATGATATTGTGAGCCATTGATTGCACACCAAGTATGGAATGTTCATATGTTAAGAATGTTTGTGCTGTATGTTGATTGGTTTTATTAATAAAAATTAAAAAAAATAAAATTAAAGAAAAAAAGAATTCTTAGCTGGCAGTTTTTTCTCTTTCAGTTTAAATATATCATACAACTATCTTCTCACCTCAGTGGTTTCAGATGGGAAATCAGCACTTAGTCTTACTGAGCATTGCTTTTATTTGGTGGATCGTTTCTCTCCTGCTTTCACAATTCTCTCTTTATCTTTGGCACTTGACCGTCTGCTTAGTATGTGTCTTGGAGTAGGCCTATTAGGATTTATACTATTTGGAGTACATTGTGCTTCTCAGACATGTAGATTTATGTCTTTCATAGGAGTAGGGAAATTTTTGGCCATGATTTTTTCAAACATTCTGCCCCTTTCCCTTTCTCTGTTCCTTCTGGGACAACTATGATGTGTATGTTTGTGTGCTCTGTGCTGTCATTCAATTCCCACACTTTTCTCTTTTCTTCTGTTTAATTTCCAGTATCTTGTCTTCTAGTTTGCTGATCCTTTCTTCTGCCTGCGTAAGTCTGCTGTTATATGCTTGTTTCAGTTTGCTAAAGCTGCCAGAATGCAATATACCAGAAATGAATTGGCTTTTACAAAAGGGATTTATTAAGTTACAAGTTAAGGCTGTAAAAATGTCCAAATTAAGGCACCAACATGAGGAAACCTTCTCTCCAGAAAAGCTGATTCTGGAGTTCCTCTGTCACACGGAAAGGCGCATGGCTGACGTCCTCTGGTCCTTTGCTCCTGGGTTCCATTGCTCTCAGTTTCTGATTCCAGTGGCCCTCCAAGTGTCTGGGGGTGCCACTTAGCTTATCTGGGACAAACTCTGGATTTCATCTTTGAGCTTAGCATCTTTTAACATCTGTGTCTCTCGGTTTCACCTTTTGGTGCTTTGTGTTGGCTCTCTTCAGGTTCTGGCTATTTCTGTGAGTCTTTCCTTAGCTCCTAGGTATTTCTGTTTCTCCAGACGTCTTTGTCTAGGCATCTGCTCTCTGTTTCGGCTGTTTGGACATCTGAACTCTGCTCTCTCTGTGAGCTCTTTTAAGGATTTCAGTAAACTAAGTACTACCCACCTTGAATGAGTGGCGGCCACACCTCCCTGAATATAATCTAATCAAAAGGTCTTTTATATATATATATATTCTTTAATATCCTTTCTCTCTCTAACCATATTTTCCTGCACTTCCTTGAATTGATTTGGGAGACTTATATGAAAGACTTTGATTAGTTGTTCCAAATTCTGTATCTCCTCTGACTTTTTAATTTGTTCCTTTGGACTGGGCCATATCTTCCTGTTACCTAGTATGGCTTGCAAGTTTTTACTGATATCTGAACGTCTGATTATCTTGATGAGTTTATTCTGAAAGTTGTTTTTCTCCTTGAGGATTCTGTTGTTAACAGGGTTTGTCTCAGGGTTCTTCTTTGACACTTGGTTCATCAGTATTTCCTAGCCAAAACACAGCCAGGGAACCATGCAGAGGTCATAGACCAGTTCCAAAGGGCCCTGAGGAGAGGGCACAAAAGATGCCCCCAAAAGCCCTTTTTTCAACTCCCTAAGTCTGCACTTTCCTGGCCTGCCCAGCAGATGGCAGTCTTTGCTAAGGAGCTTTTTAGATGGCTCCCCAAAAGTGCCCTGCCCTGCCCTGCCTAGCAGATGGTGCTCTTTAGCAGTCTATTCCCCACAGCCCTAAAAAGGAAGGGTATTTTTAATCCTCTGCTGGCCCCATCTCTGGGCCCTATGTTTGACATGGTGCCATAGCACCTGTCCAGGATGGGCTAAAGCAGCAGGTCCCAGAAGTCTAAATTTGCTGGCCAATAACTGAATCATTACTGGGCTATGACTCCTCTATTCCTCAGGAGGAGGACTTCCACGCCCTCCCACCCATGGTAGCCTACCAGGTAGGGACTAAACTGACCAAGCGCTGCTTCCTCAATGGTGGGAATTGGGCAATAGGAGCTGTGGCCAAGTGAGTTACTCTCAGCTCTTCACTGCAGTTTTTCAGTTTCTTTGTCCTGCTCATCCCTGGATACTTCACAGTACTCCCCGGGTCTCTGGAGCCCTAGAACAGTTGTTTTGGACAGTTTCTGCCTGTCCATTAGCTGTTTTTGGAAGAGGAGTGAGCCCTGTATCTCCCTACTCCACTGTCTTCCCAGAGGTCTTTTCTACATTTTAAAAGCAGCAGAACCCCTTTTTCAAATGAGCACTTGCATCTAGCCCCTTTCCCAGGACTCTAGGGCTGCAGTTCTCAAACTTGAGCAGTACATCAGAATCACCTGAAGGGTTTGCTAAAACTCAGGTTGCTCAGAGTTGCTGATTTGGTAGTGTGGGGTGAGCTCCTGAATTTGCATTTCAGGTGATGCTGAAAGGACATTCTTATATTAAAAAAAAAAAAAAGTGTAGGAATACAAACATAAATTCTGATTGCTCTGTTTGTATTTTGTGATTTTTTTTTAAAGCCCATATCAGGAATTAGTACTGAAAAAGGAACCTGATGCGGCCACTCCAGGTTATCCTGAGCAGACTAACTTCCCAGACATATCGTGGCCTGAAGTCTCCAGCCTCTGCACAGACCAAGATTTGCCTAACAATGGCTCGTCCAAGTTCAAGTAAGTCATTCTTCGTCTGACATTTCCTTACCCTCAGCAGAATTTGAAGTGGAACATCTGAAATTTCTCTTGCTTTGAAAGGAATGTCTATAGTGAGTTGATGCTGGGTAAGAAGCCAGATGAGCTCTTCTTCCTAGACAAGCTCCTTTCTAGGACAGGGTCAGAGCTGATCTCTCAGTGGTCCAGTCCAGTCCACTTAAGACATTTTATTACTTCTCCTAGAATATTTGCACTTAAGTTTTTCATATACAATTTGTATTTTAAACCCCTTACCTCTAATCTGGTGATTGATTATCCTACAGAGCAATATGAATTAAATTTTCTTCTGGATAGAAATAATTTGTATCTCTAGCTGACAAAAATCTGCAAATTAACACGCCTAGACCCATAGTCAATAGTGTGTATAGGCTCTGACAAATTTATATAATGAAATGATCCTTAGGTGGGTATTGAAAGTGCTCTAGTATGGCATTGAAAGGACATGCTGAACTCTTTTTTCTTCTTTCTAAGTTTTGGGTAACTTTTCCTAATATATTGAGTCTGCTCACACCTAAATACCTCTCCTTCCATTTTGCCCAAAGTCAAGAAATGAAAAGAACCCAAAGAACCCAGTTCTGCACAACTACCCAATCCCTTGTTCATAGCTGTGCAGGGTTGGCTGCTAGAGTCTGTGCAGAAATTGAGAAGTATATACCTGACCTCGGCCAAGCATAGGCCTCCTGAGTTAGGAACCATAAAACACAATGGTGTGTTTTCCTTTATGTTTCAGTTCGCTAACACTGCCTGAATGCAATGCACCAGAAATGAACTGGCTTTCACAAAGGGGATTTATTTAGTTACAAATCTACAGTTCTTCAGAGGCAAGTCAGCTGGCTTTTCTCTGGTGTTCACATCATATGGGAAGGCACATGGCAACATCTGCTGGCCTTCCTCACGGCTTCTGGGTTCGAATGGCTTTCCCAGGGTGATTCCTTTCTGCCTCTCCAAATGTCTGGCTCTGCCCTGCCCTTGAGTGCTGAGCTGAGATGTCCTGGGCTGCTTTTCTCCTTTCAGATTTCTCCTTTTATGCCACACTCCCCTTAGCTGACTATTTTAGTTTGCAAGCTGCTGGAATGCAATATACCAGAATTGGAATGACTTTTAAAATGTTGTAAGTTTACAGTTCTAAGACAGTAAAAATGTCCTAATTAAGGCATCCAGGGAAAAATACCTTGGTTCAAGAAGGCCAACAATGTTAGGGTTTCTCTTTCTCTCTGCTGGAAAGGCACATGGTGACCTCTGCTAGCTTTCTCTCCAGGAATCCTCAGCAGCTTCCCTGGGACTCTGTCCTTTCTGTTGGCTCTATTGGTTTTGGTGGCTCTAAAGCTTTTTCCAAAATGGTTCCCTCTTAAAGGGCTCCAGTAAGTAACCCCACCTTGAATGGGTGGAGGCACATCTCCATGGAAACCACCTAATCAAAAGTTACCACCCACAGTTGAGTGGGTTACATCTCCACGGAAACAATAAAAAAGATCCTACCCAGCAATACTGAATGTGGATTAAAGAACTGGGGTTTTCTGGGGTACACAGCAGATTCGAACTGGCATACCTACCACGGATGTAATCTGCCATAAATGAAATTCACATTCTGATGATTTAAGTCCCCAGCAACAGAATACCTGGGCACTGCCGTCTGGCCACTTGGCACCCTTGACAAAATAAATTGGCCATAGATGTTTATTTCTGAGCTCTCAGTTTGATTCCATTGGTCTATATTTGTGCCCTTGCACCAGCACCATGAGGTTTTGATTACTGTAGTTTTGTAATAAGATTTAAAAATCAGGGAGTGGGAATCCTCCAGTTTTGTTCCTTTTCAAGATGATTTTGGCTATTTGGAGCTCCTTATTCTTTCATGTGAATTTGGTGATTGGCTTTTTCTTTTCTGCAAAGAAGGCTGTTGGGATTTTTATTGGGATTGCATTGAATCTGTAAACTGCTTTGGCTAAAATTGACATCTTAATGAAACTCAGTCTTCCAATCCATGAATATGGAATGTTCTTCAACTTATTTGGTCTTTAATTTCTTTCAGCAGTGTTTTGTAGTTTTCTGTGTACTAGTCCTTGACATCCTTGGTTAAATTTATTCCTACATATTTGAATCTTTTAGTGGAATTTTCTTCTTGTTTCCTCTTCAGATTGCTCATTACTAGTGTATAGAAGCACTGATTTCTGTGTGTTGTTCTTATAATTCACTTTGCTGAATTCATTGTGGATTTTTCAGGATTTTCTGTATGTAGGGTCATGTCATTTACAAGTAGGGAAAGCTTTGTTTCTTCCTTTCCAATCTGGATGCCTTTTATTTCTTTTTCATGCTAAATTGCTCTGGCTAGAATTTCCAGTATAATGTTGAATAAAGTAGTGACAGAGGATATCTGTATCTTGTTTTTGATTTTAGGGGGAATGCTTTCAGTCTTTCACTATTGAGTATAATGTTAGCTGAGTTTCAGTTATTTAATAACTTAATAATGCTTCAGTTATGTCCTTTATTAAGTTGAGTAAGTTTCCTTCTTTTCCTGTTTTCCTGAGTGTTTTTATCAAGAAGGAGTGCTGGATTTTGTCAAATGCCACATCTGTGCCAATGGAGATGAGCATGTGCTTTTCCCCCTTCATTCTCTTAATGTTGTGTATTACATCAAGTGATCGTATGTCGAAGCACTCTTGCATACCTGGGATAAATCCCAGTTGATTGTGGTATATAATTCTTTTATTGTGCTGTTGGATTCGTTTGCCAGGATATTTTTGATGATTTTATATATCATTTGGGAGAGTGGTCTGTAATTTTCTCTTCTAGTGATATCTTTATGTGACTTTGGTATTAGGGTGATGCTAGCCTTATCATTTTATAAAAAGGGAAGTGTTCCCTCCTCTTTCAGTTCTTGGAAGGGTTGAGCAGATGTTCATTTTTCTTGGCATGTTTGGTAAAATTTACCTATAAAGCCATCTGGTTGTGGGCTTTTCTTTGTTGAGAGATTTTATTTACTGATTCAATCTCCTTATTTGTGATTGGTTTGCTGTGATCTTCTGTTTCTTCTTAAGTCAATATAGGTAGTTTGTGTGTTCCCTCAAATTTGTCCATTTTGTCCTGGTTATCTATTTTCTTGTCATATGGTTGTTCATAGTATAATAGTACTTTTTATCATCTTTTTTATTTCTGTGGAGTCAGTTGTAATGTTCCCTACAATCATTTATGCTTTTAGTTATTTGTGTCCTCTCTTTTTTTCATCATCAGTCTAGCTAAAGGTGTGTTGATTTTTATAATCTTTACAAAGAACCAACTTTTGGATTCATTGATTTTCTTTTCTAAATTTAGTTTGAAATACTTTCATGCTTTCAGGAAAGTTTCAAAAAGAAATCAAACCCCATATAAGAACTACAACATGTCCTTTGCCCCTAGATCCCCACCAGTTCACCAGAGTTAGCATTTTACCACATTTACTGTGTCATTCCAACAATCTGTTCATCCGTTTGTCACTTCTCAATCCATTTGCTGAATACTTGATTGTAGGTTGTATATATCATGCTCCTTGGATACTTAATACTGTTGTGTACATTCCTAAGAAGGATATTCACTTATGTAGCCATCTTAAGTGCAGTTATCAAATTTAAGAAATTTAACGTTGATATAAAGCTTACAGTCTTTATTCAGTTTTCTTACATTCCACAAACATCCTTTTAGGCCTTTTCTCCTCCATTGTTAGATGTCATCTAGGGTCGTGTATTACATTTAACTGTCATTCTCCCTAGTTGCTCATTCGTGTGTGTGTGTGTGTGTGTGTGTGTGTGTAACATTTATAACAACTTTCCCATCTCAGCCACTCTTGGGCATACCATTCACTGGGATTACTTAGATTTACACTTTTTTGTACCCTCATCTCTTCCATTTTGAAATATTTCTCTCTCCACACTGAAACTCTACACCCATAATGTACTGACTCCCCATTACCTGTGCCCCTGGCAACCTGTATTCCAATTTCTGTCTCTCTCAGCTTGCATATTCAGTAATACTTTCTTTGTAGTTGCCATGGTGCTGAAATGTAACATCCTAAACCTGTAATGATCCTGTTTGCTCTGATGCCATCTTCACTTCTGTTATGTACACACACTATGTCCCTATACCCCGCCGTCCCTCCAGCTTTGGTTAGTTTCTGTCACAAATAGCATATTTATACATTCTGTGTCCCAAATCACTGATGCATCATTACATCTTATCAACTTATCTTACAGATGTTGTAGTAAGTAAAAAGTGGAGGTCAAACTGAAAACACAACAGTATAAGCATTTATATTTACTCCTGTCATTATCTTTACTGTAGATCCTTATTTCCTCTTATGGCTTTGACTGATTGCCTTTGTCCTTTTATTTTAACCTGTAGAAATCTCTTTATCATCTCTTGTAAGTTTGAGTTAGTGGCGACAAACTCCCTTAGCCATTGTTAATCTCTCCCTACATTTTGAAAGACAGTCTTGCCAGATATAGAATTCTTGAATGGCAGTTTTTGCTTTCAGCACTTTCAATATGTCTTGCCACTGCCATCTTGCCTCCATGGTTTCTGATGACAAATTGGTATTTAATCTTACCATGGCTTCCTTGTATGTAACATATGGCTTCGTTCTTTATGTGAATTCTTTCTTTCTTTTTTGGCATTTTACATTTTGATTATGATATGCACTGGGTTTGTCCTATTTGTAGTTTTTCAAGTATCTTGGATATATGTATTCCTGTTTGTTAAATTTGGAAAGTTTTCAGCCATAGTTTCTTTGCATATTCTCTCTGCTCCTTTCTCTCTTTCTTATCCTTCTGGAACTCCCTCAGGGTGTATTTTGGTATGTGATCTGTGATGTGTGATGGTGGCCCCCACGCAGGTTCCTCAGGCTCTGTTCATTTTTACTCTTTCTTCTTTCTGCTTTTGAGACTGGATCACTTTAATTGTCATATCTTCAAGTTCAGTGACTCTTTCTTTTGCTAACTCCAATAAGCTATTAAACCCCTCTAGGGAATTTTAAATTTCTGTTATTAGTTGTCTGCTCTTTTTGTTCCTTTTCATAATTTCCATCTCTATATTAATAGTCTCCTTGTGTTTATCTGATGTTTTCCTGAATTCTTGTATTTAATTTGTCCATGTTTCCCTTTGCTCTTTGAGCATAATTAGGACGATTTTTTAAAAAGTCTTTGGTATATTCCAGGTCTTATCCTCATTAATAGTTTCTAACATTTTAATCTTCTCCTTTGCTGGGCCATCACTTCTTGATTCTTTGTATGTTTTGTAATCTTTTGTTGAAACCTAAACATTTTGATATTTTAAAGTGTTATTTATCTCTGGAATTTAGACTCCAATGTATCTGTTCTTTAAGCCTGTATCCAGCTAAGGTTATGATAGAAGTTTTGTTGAATTGTGGTAGGTAACCAAAAAAGGAAAACAAACAAACCACTTTTACCCAATCTTTGCACACTGACCTGTGTAAGCGCTCTTCTTCAGTGCTTACGCATACAGTGAATTTAGAGAATAGCTTGAGGCAATAATGTAGAGACTGCCCTGATTCTTCTGGCACATATGTTTTATCTTAACATGCACATATGGCCCGTGGAATTCTGCTGTCTCCACAGATATGAATGTCCCCTCTTCCCTTAGAAACAGTTTCCTCATCCCAAGCATGTACTTTGTGTCCTATGGCTTGTCCCAGGCACTTGACTTCTCCCCCATAACGTTCTGTAGGATGTTCTATGAGCTGCCTTCTACACACAGGACAAGTTCTGGGATGGAGAACAAGTTCTGGGATGACTATCACCAGACTGACTGGGCCAGGCATACATGCTCTTAGTATGTGCATGAGGGTTATTACTCTTCCTGAGGAACCGGGACCAGGGATCCACACGGGAAGTGTAGGTCAGTTCCACGCCAAGCCCAAGTGAGGGGTAGAAGAGAGCTATTCCAGTGTGCCATGAGATTCTGCCATTTTTAAGTACCATTTTTTCTTGATTTGGTGTTCTCTGTTACCGCCATCCTTAACTGCCTTCTGGAGCTTTGAGACACATGTTTTTGCCAGTTTTGCTGGTTGTTCAAAAGCTTCCATGAGGGTATGGAGCCCTGATGCATCTCACTCTGCCATTTTGATTGGAGTGGGGTTTTCTCTTTGTTTATTTCAATCTCTATTTAATTTATTACCACTCTAATCCTTATTTCCTTCCTTCTCACTTTGGGTTTAGTTTTCTTTTTTTTGTTTTAGATTCTGCAGTTGTAAGTTTAGTTTGAGGTTGTTGTTCTTTTTTTAATGTAACTTATTTATAGCTATAAATTTTCTTCTCAGCCTTGACTTTGCTATATCCTATAAGTTCTGGTATGTTGTGTTCTTGTTTACATTTATTTGCCTTAAGATAATTACTAGTTTCCCTTGTGATTTCTTCTTCCTGTTGGTTGAGTGTGTCACTTCCCATGTACTGTGAATTTTCCAGTTTTCTGTCTGTTACTGATTTCTAACTTGTTTCCATTGTGGTCAGATAGGAGACATTGTATGATATCAGTATTTTTAAATTTGAGACATGTTTTTGATCTAATTTATGGTCTATCTTGGAGAATGACCCATTTGCATGAGAGAAGAATGTTCTATATATTTGTTAGGTCTAATTTAGAGTGTCATTCGAGTCTTCTATTTTGTCATTGAAGTCTGTCTAGACTTTATATCTATTACCAAAATTGGTGTATTGAAATCCACTATTAATGTAGAACTATTTCTCTCTTCAAATTTGTCAATATTTGTTTCATATATTTGGGGCTCTGCTGTTAGGTGCATTTATATCTATAATTGTTAGGTCATCTTGTTGAATTGATTCCTTTATCGGTGTGGTAGTTAGATTCAGTTGTCAACTTGGCCAGGTGAAGGCACCTAGTTCTGTTGCTGTGGACATGAGCTAATGGTACGCAAACCTCATCTGTTGCTAAATACATCTGTAGTCGGCTAGGAGGCGTGCCTGATGCAGTGAATGATGTTTGACTTGATTGGCTGGTGCTTAAATGAGAGAGCGCAATGTAGCACAGCCCAGGCAGCTCAGCATACCTCATCTCAGCACTTGCAGCTCAGCCCAGGCCTTTGGAGATGCAGAAAAGAATCACCCCGGGGAGAACTGTTGGAACCCAGAGGCCTGGAGAGAAGGCCAGCAGAGATTATCCTGAGCCTTCCCATGTATGAAAGAACCTCAGATGGAAGTTAACTGCCTTTCCTCTGAAGAACTAATGAAATAAATCCCCTTTTATTAAAAGCCAATCCGTCTCTGTTGTGTTGCATTCTGGCAGCTAGCAAACTAGAACAATCGGTATATAGTGACATTCTTTATCCTTGTAACAGTTTTTGATTTAAAGCCTATTTTATCTGATAATATAGTTACCTTAGCTTTCTTTTGGTTACTATTTTCATGATATAGTTTTCCTAGCCTTTCACTTTCATGCTACTTATGTTTGAATTTTAGGTGAGTTTCTTATAAACACCATGTAATTTGGTCATGCTTCCCCCCCCCCCCGCCCCATTCTGCTAATATCTGTCTTTGACTGGAGAGTTTAGTCCATTTAGATTTAAAGTACCTGTAGATAATGCAGGCATGGGATGTGACTACCAGGGGTTTAAATCTCCATGGCAACATGGGATAGGACTCCTGGGATGAGCTGGGACTTGGTATCATGGGATTGAGAAACCTTCTTGACCAAAAGGGGGAAGAGAAAAATGAGATAAAATAAAGTTTCAGTGGCTGAGAAATTTCAAATACAAGTCATTCTGGATGCTATTCTTATGCACTATATAGATGTTCCTTTTTAATTCCTAGTGTATAGAATAGCTAGAAGGAAATACCTGAAACTGTTGAACTGTAATCCAATAGCTTTGAATCTTGAAGATGATTGAATAACTATAGAGCTTTTAAGGCATGGCCAGTTGACTGTGAAAACCTGTGACTGACACTCCCCTTATCTATTTAGGGGCAGATGAGTAAGAAAAAAAAATGACAAAAAATGAACAATGGTGGTATGGAGGGTATGGAGGGTATGGGATTCTGGGGTGTTCTTTTATTACTTTTATTTTTACTTTTATTCTTATTTTTGTTTTTTTTGAGTAATGAAAATGCTCAGAAATTTTTTGTGATGACAAATGCACACTATATGATGATACTGTGAACCACTGATTGTATAATTTGGATGATTATGTAGTATGTGAATATGTAATGTGTCTCAATAAAATTACATTAAAAAAAAAAAAGCCAAGGGACTTGGGGAAAATGGCCAAATAGAGCTTGAGATTAGCCCTGCTCCATGGAAAAGTTAGAGAAGGGGCAGGAGGGTGACTGAGGTGGTGAGTCAGGAATGCAGCTGACCTGGTGGAGCCTTCTGCACCACACGAGACAGTTGTGGTTGCAGAGGCTGAGGAACTGAGAGGCAGAAAGCTGGAGCCTGGCACAGAGGCACAGAGCTGCGGAGCCTGTGGAAGTGCACAAACGGGAGCCCAGTACTAGGATGTAAGCCAGGCCGGGTACCTTGGGCGCACTACCCTCACCAGTGCAGTCCTGTGACCTACGACTCACCCCACACCCACAAACCCGAACCCCGTCAGCTGTTCCCATTCCCCAAGCTCCTGGCGCCCCCACCCCACCAGCCCCCAGTGCACGTACCTGCTCCCCATCCCCACCCTAAGTGCAGCCCAACCCACCTCTCCTACACCCTTCCTGAGCACTACCTCCCCCTCCCTGCTCCCTGCAGGCTGTTGCCAGCGCATAAAGGACACTAACCTCCATCCCTAGTCTACCCCCACCTCCACTGCCACAGTGCCACAGAGCCTCGCTCCACCCCGCCTGAGCTCTGTGCATCCATTAATAGCACTTCCAGGCCCTTGCGTGCACACGGGCCCCCAATCACATCGTTCAGCTCTGGGAACCACTTAACAATAGTCCCAGAACCGCGCATGTGCACAGCCCTCAGCCTCACTTCCCAGCTCTGAGAAGGTTCTGACCTGCACAGCCGGGTCACATCTGCCCTCAACCCATGAAGGCACAATGCCGATCTCCTGCCACAGCTTTATGCATGCACACAATGGGCTCCACGCCTTAGACCAGCGCACACCAGGGTTATTCTCCTAGACCAGTGCACCTGCACAGCTACATCCTCCCTGGCAACTGGGTACCCACGTTCACAAGCATCAGCATAACATCCCCGACCTGCGCCTATACCTGCCCTGAAACAAGTCACTCACTGAGTGCTCACCCTGTGCCCTGCTTCCTGCTGAACAACCAGCTCGCAAACATAAGGCCTTAGGCTACTGAAAGAAATCAACTCCCAACGTAAATCAATCAAGATATTTACATGCCACGAAGACAGCAGAAGACCACTAAGCATATCACAATGCAGACAGGTATAGCCCTGCCTAATGACCAAATTAAAACACCAGAGAAGACAGCCATTGGAACAACTAATCAAAGATGTTCATACAGGAATGGTGAGAAAGGGGGAAAGTTCAACTTTCCTAAGTGGAGAATTCTTGATATTCTCACAAGCAGTGGGGACAACCAAAGCAATAGGCTGAGCCCCCAGTCTTGGAATTTGTTCATATGAAACTTAACCCTGCAAAAGATAGGCTAAGTCTACTTAAAATTAGGCCTAAGACTCACCCCCAAGAGAACCTCTTTTGTTGCTCAGATGTGGCCTCTCTTTCTCAGACAACATGACAAGCAAAATCACTGCCCTCCCCCTCTCTACATGGGACATGACTCCCAGGGGTGTGGCCCTTCCTGGCAACGTGAGACAGAAATCCTAGAATGAGCTGAGACTCAGCATCAAGGGATTGAGAAAACCTTCTTGACCAAAAGGAGAAAGAGTGAAATGAGACAAAATAAAGTGTCAGTGGCTGAGAGATTCCAAACAGAGTTGAGAGGTTATTCTGGAGGTTATTC
>PVIY010053992.1:0-14416 GCA_004026745.1 Myrmecophaga tridactyla | reverse complement strand
CTTCCACGTAAGAAAGAGCCTCAGTGGAAAGTTAGCTGCCTTTCCTCTGAAGAACCAACAAAATAAATCCCCTTTTATTAAAAGCCAATCCATCTCTGGTGTATTGCATTCCGGCAGCTAGCAAACTAGAACAGCCAGGTACTGTGCTAAGTGCTTTGCATGGACTCTCATTTAACCTTGAGAATAAACTCAATGAGGTAGTATCATTTCCTTCAGGTATATGGTTAAGGAAACTAAAGCCTTGGAGGTTATAATTCTTGCTCAAGGCAACATGGGGAAGCTGATGATCCTAATTTAGTCATGTTAAGGATGATTAGAGAAAAGGAAAATATTTATAAAGTGGTATAGTCATTTTTAGGATAGAGAAGCATGGCTAAAAAAGTATCTAAAAATCTTAACATCACCATAACGCAACCACTATTATTTTTCTGTTTATAGCAGTTGGAGGTTAGGACTGCATTTTGGACATGCATCAACTAAAAAATCTGATCACCGTATCATAAGCACAGACTTTGTCATATTGTAAAGGAAAGAACATTGACACCAAATTCAGGGACCTGCATTGCTTGACTCTGACACTTAACTAGCTGAGTAATACAGCAAGGGTTACTTTGTCACCCTTATCTTACTTTATGTCCTTCCCAGTGTGGTACTGAAATAATTTTCTCAATACCTTCTGCCCCCACCCCCCTGCCTCCCTTCCAGGTGTGGAATCAGGGTTCTTGCAGGCATCCTGAGATCTCCTAGAGTTCCAGTGCATGGTTTGGCTCCTGATGAGACTATACTTTCAAAGGTTTTGCAGTTGTTTTTATTGTTTTACAGAGATCTAAGAAGTACTTCCTATATGGAATATCTAAGTTCCCTAAAAAGGGTTATTATATAGTACATCATTTTCGGATTCTAAACTGTGTTTTGTTTCCTTAGATACAGACCTCATCATGTAGAAGTGGCTTTGGGTAACTTCAGGGAGATTATCTAATGGCAAAAACAAAACAAAACGAGGTAGAAAGGCAACACCAAAAAAGAGAACAGGGAACACTCATGCTATGATTTTACATAATGCCTGGCACATTCAGTAAATGTTTGCTGAGTGCTTTATGAATATTTCCCCTAGAATTCTCCCAATGCTGGATAGGAAATATGAAGCCCAGGTATCTCCTTGTAGCTCAAGCTACAGCTTGTCTATTTCTACTTCTGTCGAACTGGCTGGAGTTAGCCCTGTTGGGAAAGATGCTATAATTTCCAACAAACTTTGAAACCATTAGCCACAGCCTTGGAATCTGTTGCTTTACCATCGAAATGCTGCCACCTCCCGGATAGGGTGTGACAAGAGGCCAGCAGCTGTGGACAGCTTCCTGAGAGAGGGAGCCAGAGGGAAGCCTGCCAGCAAGCACTGTGGCAATCAAAAGCAGGAATGAAAGCCCACAGCATACGAGGGGTAGATTTGGTACAACCAGATGCCATACTGCTGGGAAATGACATAAAACGCTCCTTGACCCCTTGGGGTACGGGTCATTACATCAAATTGATGTGGTCTTTCCTTGTGACAGGCCACTCTGATCCTGAGATTTATCCCTTGATGTGGGCCTCAAGGACAATTTTCAAGATTTCTTCTCCAGCCTCTAAGCAGACCTTGCTCTGCTTTGTTTTTTTTTATAAAGCAGTTTTATTCACACTCCATACAGTCTCTGCTTTGGTTATAGAGGTTTGTCACGACCATAGTCCAGGGTGGGACTGAGACTTCTATTCCACAGGAGGCTGAGAATTTTTCTACCCCTGCATAGGACTTGGCACTGATGGGGCAGGTTGGAGGCCTCAGTACATGAAGGGACAGGTAGCTCTTCTTTCATCATCCCCCAGGTCTGTCTTTTTTTATATATTTTTATTGACAAACAACATACAAACACAAACATTCTTAACATATGAACATTCCATACTTGGTGTACAATCTGTGGCTCACAATATCATCACATAGTTGTATATTCATCACCATGATCATTTCTTAGAACATTTGCATCACTCCAGAAAAAATGAAAAGAAAAAAACTCATATATACCATACCCCGTACCCCTCCCTCATTGACCACTATTATTTCCATTTACCCAATGTATTTTAACTTTTGTTCCCCCTATTTTTTTCCTATACCCCTTACCACTACCTTTCATTGATCACTGATATTTCAATCTACTCAATTTATTTTGCATTTGTTCCTCATTTATTTTTTTATCCATGTTTTTTACTCATCTATACCCTAGATAAAAGGAGCACCAGACACAAGGTTTTCACAGTCACATTGTGAAAACTATATCATTATACAATCATCTTCAAGAAACATGGCTACTGGAACACAGCTCTACAGTTTCAGGCACTTCCCTTTAGCCACTATAATACACCTTAAACCAAAAAGGGGATATCAATATAGTGCGTAAGAAAAACCCCCAAGATAACCTCTCGACTCTGAAATCTCTCAGTCACTGACATTTTACCCCAGGTCTGTCTTAACAGTTTTCCACATAGAGATTTTTGGAATCATGCCCCTGCTCTAACTCCTGCTCCCCTCACCTTATGACTCCTCACAGGTCTCCTTGTCTCTGTCTCATTGACTCTCCACCCCATATTTCCTGAATTATCCTAAAACACCATCCAGGGCAGAATAACTTGCTCTGAAATCTCAGGTTTCCCATTATTTATAGGGTAAAACTCAAATTTGTCTGAGGTTTTAAAAGTCCTCATCGTAAGGTTCCTATACTTTTTGATCACTACGGCGACCCCCCCATATGCCCTTGACACTTTCTGCCCCCGCTGACCACATGTTCCTGGTATTGTAATAATGATTACTCCCCGAAAAACACCCTTGTCTTTTTCTTCTCCCTTTATTTCCTATCAAGCTTTGCTTTTCAACCTCAGTTTTCCTGTTTATTAAATAGAGAAAATAATACCCACCTCATAGTATTGTTGTGGAGATTGATTAACTGATATGTCTGTAAAACCCTTAGCCTTGCTTGTCACATAATCGGCACCAAAAATTTATAATTACCACTGGTATCATGTAGTAGTCCTCACTCATGTCTGCCATGAAGTGAGGTCCTACTTGTTTTTTAAAGGTCCAGTTTGAGTCTCACAAACTTGGGGAAGCCTCCCTGATCCTCATGGTTGGCACTAAGTCCCCCTCCCCACCAGTCCCAGCACTTTATTTCCACTTCCATTATAGCCCTGACACCAGTGGCCTGGTGTCCCTTCATTCTGTGTGTGCCTGGGTTATTTATGCTTGTAAGCTTTGTGAATTCTTGAGGATAGTAACTACATACTTATTTTTGTACCTCCCTCTGTCCCCTCCTTGATACCTCCCAGTTCACAAAAATAGGTGCTCGGGTAAGTTGATTTAAATGCACAGGGGATGGGAGTGCAGGTTCTGGCCCTTGGATCTTCCTGGCATAGAAGAGGCACCTCACAGCTGCCTTTATTTCCAGGCTGTTGCTCCAGACAAGCTGGACCATCTAAGAAAACTGACCATCGTTTTAGCAAATTTAATCCAGTCAGAGATCTGGATTCCTGTCTTTCTTGGGGTAAAACCAGGCAGAAACTATTCCTTCCTGTCAAGAAGCTCTGGATTCCTGCAGCTGGCTTTAATTTGGGTTTTAAGTCCTGGGCTGGCTCTGGAACATCCTGAGCTTGAGGGCTGGCCTTGGGTTTCTTCAGGTCTGCCTTTGTCACGCACACCACTTCCAACGCAGTGCGGCTATAGCAGGGAATGGCCACAAGGGGGCAGTGGAAACACATCATCGTGCAGTCAGCATGCACTTGGGGGCCCAAGGTTTTACAGAAAAAGAAAAGCAGGATACCCAGAAGGGTTAAGGGCTAAGTTGGTTCAGCAAACCAACATCTTCCTGGGTCCAAAACCCGGAAGCAGCAAGTTAGGAACCGTTAAGGCCTAAAATGGTGCTCCTCAAATCTCTTACCAACTGGTTTCTGGTGTTTAGTTTCACCTTAAAAAAGTCATTCCCCAGTTACAACTCAAATACTTTATGGAGGGGTTTGGGGTTGTGTTTATTATTTATAGACTATATTATAGCTTTATGGGTTACAGAGGATTTTTCAGACCCAGTTTTAATATGAATCTCCTATCCTCCTTAAAAGGTAGAAAGAGGAGATATATGTTTTATAAATAAGGAAATTGAGGCTCAGAAACATGAAGTGATTTGCTCAAAGGCACACAGAGTTTAGGAGTCCCAAGTCTACATCTGAGTTGCTTCAATTCTAGATCTTTTGCTTATTCCTCTAGCTTTCAGTTGCTTGTGTGTACATTTTGTTAGTTTTTAGAAAGGTCTGCAGCTGATTCATCTTTGTATCTCTAAATGGTGCCGCTTTCATCTTTAGGGCTATTACTGGCATGTTACATAGGGTTCTGCCCCTTAGCTGGATTCCGTGACCTATCTCTTATCATCCATGATTCAACAATTCTGTGATTTTGAGGCATAGCTTTTCCAAGGACAGTGGTGGCCCTGAGTGATTATTCTGGCTGAGCATTTCAACATTCATAGTAACATGGGGTGAAGTAGGATAGTTTCTTACAGTGTGGCACTAGTATCTCACTAGTAATGAGAGTTGACTTTAGGGCATGAGGATGAAAACGTTTAATTTAGGTGCTATCCATATAAATACATTCATTATGTATATGTGTATTATTGCTTAGAATGAGGTCAATTTTTAAAAGGATTTTATTTAAAGAAAAGCACTAAGTAAATAATACTACAGATGGTATGCAACAAGGCAAAAAAACCACGAAGGTATACCAGTGTCTGAAGTTCGATGAACCATGGGGTGGTGGGAAGATGTTTTATCTAAAGTCCCAAAACTCCCTTTAAGTCTAGCTCTGTCATGCTTAAGCCATGTAACTGTAATTAAGTTGCTGACCTTAAGTGAGCCTCAGCTTCCTTATCTGTGAAGTGGGAAAAAGAATTTCTGTCTTCCTTAACTCAAATTAGAAAATGTGCACATACTTTGAACCCTGGAAAGCTCTATGCAAATGTCCAGTGAGTACTTATCCATTGCTTCCCTCTTTAACCAAGCCAGGACCTCCTCCTTACCAATCACACAAAGTCTCCCAATAAGCTTCTGTTTCCCAGGATCAGGATCCCTAGCACTAAATCCAGTTCAGATTGTTGTCCACACCTGGATCTGCCATTCTGAGGATGGGGAGGAGGGTGGGGTGGAGAAATCCTGGAATCAGTCTGGGAACAAGTCCCAACACATGTCACTGTTTGCTTTGTCATCCTGATTCAATGACCTCATATTAGGAAGGGAGGGAGCAGAAGGAGCTGTTCTCTTCCAGATACCTAAGGAGACTTCTGACATCTACTGTTTTCTTTGGCATGAGAGGAGCTGGTACCAGGCTGTGATTTTTAAGGTCTGAGCTAATCTTGGAAATGAAGGGGAACAGCACCTCCCACAGCTGGCCAGACTCCACTTCTTGGGGAGCTGCCTGGAGGAAAAAGACAGAGGGGGTTCCAGAATACACGACCCTATCCCCAGGTTCTTACCAGCCTTAGTGGGTGAATGCTAAAGAATGGGACGTCTTGCTGGGCTAGGGAGGAGCCTGAGGCTAAACAGCTTCTCAATTTGTTCTTACCCTGATCCCCATTGGGCAGCCAACTAGGGTTGACAGAAGCTTCTGTGACCCTAAAGCCACAGAGTTTCCTCACCCTCATTCAGATGTTCAATGAATACTTTCTGAGCACCTTTACGAGTTAGGCCTGTGGGGGAATGAGGAAGCCACATTTATCAAAAGGCTAGATAGGGTCTTGGAGTCATAGCCTTTTTACAAAACATCAGGATTCCTTTTGTCACCTTCACCTTACCCCCCTCTACCACCCTAGACTTAATGCATTAAGTAAATGATTTTGTGAGCCAAACAAATTGCATTTATTAATTATTCTTTTCTAAGTTTTTGGTAATCAAATAGTTACATAACTGCAAGTAAGTGCTTTGGAACAACATGAGATAATAACCAGCATTACTTCACTGAATTAGTTTCCAGTAAAACAAAACCAAAGAAATTTAGTATTTTAGCTACCCTGTTTGTCCTGCTTGGATTTTTTTTCCCCCATGGGCCGGCACCAGGAATCGAAACTGAGTCTCCGGCATGCCAGGTGAGAATTCTGCCACTGAACCACCGTCACACCGCCCCTGCTTAGATTTTTTTAAATCTAAAAAAAATAGTTGGTAGAGTCCCTGGGGGTCAAAGGTTTTAGTTAGTGACATCACACCTGGGTTCTGAAGGGTAAGTAAGAGTTCGCAGGCAGAGAAGAGAGAAGACATTGCAGGCAGAGGGAAAAGAATGAGCCAGATACTAGTCCCAACACCTCTATATCCCCAGGCTGGCCAACTGGAAGCCAGGATGAGTGGAATTGGGCTGCTGAGGGTGGACATGAGAACCAGAAATCTTACAGTGCCATATTCTTTCCACATCCTGGTCCTGAAGAAACTGAGGCAGGATATCCTGTTAAATGGAGTTCCTTCTTTGATTCCCAAGGGCAGGATGGGAAACGAGAACAGCAAAGGATAAGCCAAAACTCTGCCCAAAGCTGGCATGAAACCTGTTTCCCACCCCGGCTGCCCCACCCCTTAGCTCTAAGAGTAATCCACTTATTTTCTGTGATTTTAAAAAATTGGCTCATCTCAGAAATGTTCCAGAGTCGGAACAAGCTTTGCCATGGCTGAAACAAACCTGCTGAACAAATAAATAAAGCAGGCTGTGGGGCTGGGGAAGGAACTAGGCATGGGCCCCCTAACAGGTCCACGGGTTTTGGCAAGTCTACCCTGAGTCTGGGCCTGCGTTTCTTCCTCTCTAAGATGTGGGGGTGAGACCACAGGATTTTGGGGGTCCCTTCCAGTTCTGTGACCTTAGAAAGTTGCCCACAGATCACATCATGTTTAAAGGGGAAAACCAGAGCTGCTAGTTCAGAAGCCCCTTCTTTCCCCCTATATCATGAGGTTAAGGACTGGGAGAGGGGAGAGCACCTTGTGGGCAAAAACTGAAACCAAAGGACACTCATTTGCTTGTTCACTGTCTAACCTGTGCTGGGTGCTGTGCTGCCCTTCCTTCAAGGAGCATAAAAGGAGCGATAGAGTTGTCTCCAAGGAGGTAACAGCTCCTTGCCCGCACCAAGCCCTTGCCTGCTCAGAGCCTTTGCTCCTGCTGTTCCCACCACCCTGGTTGCTGAACCCCTCCCTCCCTTCACCTCAGCTCCAATAGCTGGCTCCTTCTCATTCTTCAGTCTCAGCTTAAATATCATTTTCCCAGTCAGGCACCCTTACTGGGCACCCTAATGTAGGGTTCCCCATCTCTCCCCACCATACCTGCCTACCCTCATAGGATTAACAACAGTTGGTAATTACATATCTGCCTGTTTATTCCTCTGTTTTCTATCTTTCTGACTAGAGTATAAACTATGTGAGGGCAAGAACTGGGCTTGCATTGATCACTTCTGGATCCTTAGGATATACTTGAAGAGTCTGTGACTACCATTTGGGCATGTATCTAGATGCCAGGAGCTTTTACATGGATGACCTCATTCAGTCCTCTGAACAACTCTAAGAGTGAGGCATTATCATCATCTATATTTTAGACCAAGGAGACAAGTTTGGGATGTTAAGCATCTTGCAGTTACCAGAGCTTTGGGTTCAAATGCCATCTTCAAGGCAAAGAGCCCTTTCTACTTCATGCTGCAGGGGCAGGTGACCTGAGGCTCTGCCACGTGGCACCCCTGGCTCTGATTTTTTATTTTTTTAAATTTTGAACTAATTTTAAGTTTTAGAGAAGCTGCATGATCAACACAAAGAACTCCCATATACAGGAATATCTTGTTTTATTGTGCTTTGTGATTCTGGGCTCTGCAGATACTGTTTGGTTTTTATTTCTTTCTTTCTTTCTTAAATTGGAGGTTTGTGGCAGCCCTGCATTGAGCCTGAAGATGTGGCTGAATAGCTACAGTCTCATGATAAAACTTGTATGGATGAGGAGTTGCTTCTTATAGATGAGCAAAGAAAGTGGTGTCTTGCGATGGAATTTATTCCTGGTGAAGATGCTGTGAACATTGTTGAAATGACAACAAAGGATTTAGAATATTACATAAACTTAGCTGATAAAGCAGCAGCAGAGTTGGAGAGGGCTGATTCCAATTTTGAAAGTTCTACTGTGGGTAAAATACTATCCAACAGTGTCACTTGCTACAGAGAAATCTTTCATAGAAGGAAGAGAAGACTGATGCAGCAAACTTCATTGCTGTCTTATTTTAAGAAATTCCAACAAGTCACCCGAACCTTCAGCAACCACCACCCTGCTCAGTCAGCAGCCGTCCACATCCAAGGCGAGACCCTCCACCAGCACTAAGATTGCAGCCTGCTGAAAGCTCAGAGGCTGGTTAGCATTTTATGGCAAAGTATTTTTAGTTAAGGTACGTACAATGTTTTTTTTAAGACATAATGCTGTTGACATTTAATAGACACAGTATAATATAAACATAACTTTTATACACACTGGGACTTTTGTATGATTCACTTTATTGTGGTGACCTGGAACCGAATCAGCAAAATCTCCAAGATATGTCTGTACTTTTCATTTGGGTTCACCAAATGTTCACATTTTGTTACAGTTGTTTTATCATTTTATCACTCTCATATGTATATACATATTTATACTTATTTTATTTTCTGAACCCTCTGGGGGTAGGCTGCAGGTGCTATACCCCTTTAACTACTTCAGGGTAAATTTCTCAAGAACAAGGACATCCTTTTATATAATACAAAAATCAGGGACTTAACATTGCTATACTATCATTTAATCTAGAATGCATATTAAAATGTTTCCAGTTGTCTCAGTAATGTCCTTTATAGCATTGTTTTTTTCATGGTCCGGGATCCAATCCAGAATCACACATTCCATTTAGTTGTCATAGGTTTTTGGTTTTAAATTCAGAACAGTTCCTCAGCCTTTGTCTTTGACGACATTAGCATTTTCCAAGAGTACATGCCAGTTGTTTTGTAGAATGTCCCACCATTTAGGTTAGCCTGATGTTTGCTCACAATTAAACTCAGGTCAGGAATCTCACAGAGGGTATCTGTGTTTTCAGGGCATCACTTCGGGAAGCACCCCGTGTCGGTTCTCCGAGTACTGGGTGATGGGAACTTTGACCACTTGATTAAGGCGGTCTCTCCCCAGGTGTAGCCACTGTAAAATTACTGCTTTTCTCTTTGGAATACGTAATTTGCGGGGAGAGAAACTCTGAAACTTTAAAACTTTAAATATCTTGCCTTTGTCACTCTTTCACATCCATTGATGATTCTTGACAATCATATTAAGTTGATGGTTCCAAAATTGAGATCCTGGTTCTGATTTTAAGGCTTGTATCTCTATTCCAGGATTATAGGGTGGGGAAGGAGCAGGAGAGGACATCTCCCTCTGCAGCCAGTTTCACAAATAGCTACCGAGGTGGTAGGGGGCTGGTGTTGACTCTAACCCTACTAACTTAAATCTGGAGAATCAGACTGGATTTTAAATGATAAAAGATGTTAAGTCCTAATGTAACAATGATTTCCATTTATTCAGCACTTATTCAACCCTAAACACCACACCAGCCAGTTAAGCACACATCAGTTTCATTTGCTCCTCATAACAGCTCCCTGAGGGTGTATCGTTATCTCCAATTTGCAGATGAGGGAACTGAGACTCAGAAAGGTTAGGGCATTTGCCTAAGGTCACAGGGCTAGTAAGTGTGGACTCAGACCAAGATCTGTGAAGCACCTGAGCATTTCAGCGAAAGGAGCTTAGGTGTGTCTTGGCAGCCAGCCTGGATACTCATTCTAGGCCGTGCCAGTTTTCAGCTAATTCCCTGCTTGGGAGTGAGGTATGCTCCAAAAGTGGATGATAAACATCCTGCCAAGAGGCTCGTGAGGCCCCAGCGTGGTTATTTTATGGTCCCGGACAGGTGGTCCTGGGCTTAGAGACAACTCTGTTCTATCCCAGCTTGGTGTGGCCTTCAAGGATCTCCAGTCTCTGCTTTCTGTTATCCCCTTCAGCCCCGGTGGCAAGCCCCAGACACCAACACCAACTCCCCTTGCCCACATGGCAGCATCTCCGGAGCTCAGAAAGGCAGGAAACTGAACTATATTTCAGAAATTCTTTGAACAATATGCTTGATTAAAAGGGGTTTTCCAGTTAACCCGGGAGAATTTCAATTAACCAGAAGGTTATTATCTCCAGTTGTTTGCAGTGTGGTAGTCCATGTACAGCACATGTACATGGGGGGCCTCCCCAACCAGCCGATTCCATTAAACAGGATGTCCCCATCATTTAGGATAAGCCACCAAGCCCCAGAACTGGCCAGCTGAAAAGGCTTCAGGGAGCATTTAACTGGATGCTTCGTTGTACAGTTGAAGAAACTGAGGCCCAGAGAGGATGTAACTCTCCCAGGGTTACACAGCCCATTCCTGAGGAGAAGCAGAAAACTCCCAGACCTAAATGCTTTCTACCACATCAAGAATGACTGCAAAGCAGGAAACTTTTATGGCCAGGGCTGCCTGTGGGTTGAACTTAGCCTGCAGCTGTATTTTGTTTGGCCTGCACCATGTTTTAAAATTCAGAAATTTCATGTAAAAATTCAGATATGGTGTTCTTTTGAAAAACTGAAAAATCTGGCCACCTGGGCCCATAGCAATCAACCCCCATAGACTGGGCTCTAGACTCCTGGTCCCTCCCACCCTGCCAGAGAACAGGTAGCCTGCCTCACCCATCTCAGTATCTGCCTGGCCCTTCTAAGCAGTGGAGTTGGAGCCCTCTGCTTTCTGGTGAAGGGTGTTCCTCGGTTAATTTTTTAAAAAAGAGGGCTGAAGTGAGCCAGACTGAAAAATACTGGAGACAGAAGAATCAGAAGCACCTATTAAATGCCAGGATGCCATCCCAGGGGTCCCTCTGGCCTTGGGCAAGCTCAGATCAGGGGCCAGGAAACCGCTCAACATCTGTAATAAATGTGAAACATTAAATAACAGTAGGAGAGATGTCACTGGGTCAGATGGGATGAATTGGCAAGATGTGCTAAAGCAGTTCACGCAGTCGGGGTAGGTGACTCGAAAGTTAAACTAGTTTAAAGGATGGACTATAAGCAGAAAAACCAGCCAGGAAGCAACTGTAAACATCAGAACTCTGGGGAAGGATTGGGTGAACGGAGATGGAAAGGGAAGGGAGAGATGGATGCCAGAGAAATCCTGTATTATTTCCCAAGTCTGCCATAACAATGTATCACAAATGAGGTGGCTGCAAACAAGATACTTATTGTTTCACAGTTCTGTAGGCTAGAAATCTGAAGACAAGTTGTCAGCAAGGCCACTCTCACTCAGAAACCTAAACTTTCTTTGCCTCATCTAGCTTCTGGTAGTTTGCCAGTAATCCCTGGTGTTCCTTCGCTTGCAGCTGCAAGGCTGCAATCTCTGCCTCAACCATCACATGGCATTCCCCCTCATGTGTGTCCTCTTCTTCTTAAAAGGACACCAGTCATATTGGATTCAGGCCCACCCTAACTTGGTATAACTTCATCTTCACTTGACTACATCTGCAAAGACCCTGATAAGGTCACATTCACAGGTACCAGGCACTAGGACTTCAACATATCTTTTGGAGGGACATCATTCATCCATAACAGATCCCAAAGGAGCGGTGGACAGGATTTGATGTCGCATGGAGGAAGGAGGAGAGGGAAAGAGAACAAAGTTGATGGACGCTTTGTGTCTTGGTGTCAGGCCTCAAACAGAAAAGAGAAGTCAAGAGGGAAAGCTGGATTAGGGGAAGGTGAATAAAAATGAAAAAATTTCATTTTTAGATATATTGAGAGTTTGAGATTACAGCAGGGTTTACATGTAGAGTTATCTGGGCCACTGAATTCTGGATTGCATCTCAAGAGGCCAATCAGAGGCTGCTGACCTAGAGAAGATAGCTGAAGCCACAAAATCAATGAAACCCCTCTCCCAAAGGGCAGAGGGCAGAGAAGGGGAATTGAGGCAGAAGTGCAGAAGAGGTAGAGGAGGCAACAATAGAGGAGGAGGAATCAGAGAGGTAGGAAAAGGAACAAGCTGGGGCACCCCTGTGGGAGAAAATGTGAAGGGAATTTGAAAAGAAAAGCCCTCCATGAGGGTCAGAAAATATGTCAGGGAGAGCGAGGGCTGAGAAATGGTCCCTGAACTGGGCAATTAGGCCATCACACTGAGTTTGCAGTTTGGGAAGTATAGGAGCAAGCAAATAGGATCAAAATGTGTGTTTAGGAAGTAGCGGTAACTGCATATAGAGACCTCTCACAGTAGAGACCTCTCACAGTACTGGAAGGAAGAACTAGGACAATAACCAGAAGACACCCTAGAGAAAAGAAATCTTATAAAGATGGAGGGAGGCATGTTTGTGGGTGGCAGGGAAAGTCAAGGATGAAAGGAAAGTGAAGGATGATAGAGGAGAATGCTTGAAAAGAAGGAATGGACAGACCTCAACGGATCAAGGCAAGCTTTATTAGAGAGCTTGAGAGGGACAGCTCGAGGAGCAGTCAAGCCTGGAGGACTGACTGAACCAAGAGCCGCGCTAAGGGGAGGGAGAGTGGCATATTTATAGAGCAGGGTTTGTTGAAATCGAGAAAAATAAAAAACAAAAGAACAATGTCTTTGTGGTTATACGTCTGTGGTTAAACGTTTGGTATGCTTCGGAAATTGTTTGGAATAGGCAGGTGGAGCTCTCCAGTTGGCCAGAGGGGGTGAAGTTCAATCAGCCAGGAAAGGTTAGATCAGTTTTGACAGGTCAAGTCAGTTTCCTGTTAGTTCCATCAAACTAGAGGAAGAGATTGAGTATCCCCTTTTTATACCTGCAGAAAAAGGGGAGATCCTGACTCAAGAATCAGATTTCAAAGGGTGATTCCAGCGTTAGTTGCTGTATTATCTGCCTGGGGTAGGACTCTACCCCAGTATAATTCTATAGATGTCTTATCTCACTTCACTTCCTTATTTTGGACTCAGTTTACTTATCTATTGTAATAGCAAACAAAAAAACCAACTGCATTGGATGTTGCTCACTCTAACGGGCAACAAACAAGGTCTGAGTGATTCAGAAGTTAACTAGCCCCCCCACCCATCCCCGCACTGCCTCATGTAGTCGTGTGAGGAAAACTTCAGTATTGGAGTTCCCATTGTACAAATGAGGATGTGGAGGGCCAGGCAGGTCAGGGTACCAAAGCTGCTGTGTGGATTCGAACCCAAGTCTCTCTAGCTCCAAGCACAGCACCCTTCCCGTTGCTAGATGCATGCAGGAATGAATGAGGTAATGAATGAGCGCACCTAGGGACTCTGCTACCATCCCAAGTAAGCAGTTTACAATGCAACCTCCAGTTGGGAATGACATCTTTGCCCATTCAAAGAACCTGATTAAATATAACGAGGTTCACCTGAGGGAGAGGGGAGACGAAAGGGGTGATGTGTGGTGTTTAGGATGAAACGCAAGAGTAGACAGATCTATGCAATCCTCAACCTTTGAGCTGGGCTTTTCAGGTGGGGTCCCCGGGCCCTTAAAGTTCCGTGGACACTTCAGGAGAGACGCTGCCCCTACCTGGCCCTAATTATGAGCAGAACTGCAGTGTCTGTGTGTTTACGTGGGGTTTGCAAGTGGACACTTTCTGGGGCGGGGGAATAGCTTTCATCGGGTTTTCAAAAGGGCCCTTGTCCAAAAACACCAGTCAGGACCACTGATTTGGAGGCAGCTGCAATCCCCTTTCTGGATCGGGGACACAATGGTATGATTTATACCCGGTCCCTGACGTTTTTTCCTAAATCCTTGCCTAGAAACATCTTCTAGCTAGGTTCTGTCACCCAGCACGGGGAGAGAAATCCCTCCTCCTAACGCCTATTCTTAGGCAGGCTTCGCTGAGTGAATCCTTGAAGTCCCAGGGGTGCAGCGTGGGGGCCTCGGGGGTGCCTGCGCCCGGGGGGGGAGGGGGAGAGAGGCGGAGGACGCCGAGCGGGGAGGGGTGCGGTGGGGGGGAGCGGGGGCGGGAGCGCGGAGCGGATGTCACGGCTTACCTCAGAGCCCGAATTAGAAGGCTGAAAAAATCACAGCAGGAAATAATGTGGTGCCCGAAATAGAAGCCGGGGCCGGGAGAGCGGCCGCGGAGTCGCTCCCGCCGAGTCCCCCCCGCCGGGGCCCGTGCCTGTACCGGCCCGAGAAGGCCCGAAAGGCCGGGGTTCGGGGCGGGTGGGGGGTGCTCGGGGAACATTCACACCGGGAGGCCAAGGGGAGCCCAAGTGGAGCCCCGGTCCCGCCGCGCGGTCTCGCGGGCCTCCCTCCACCGCCCTGCCCCCGCCCTCCCCACGGCCCCCTCCAGCGTCCTCCTCA
>PVIY010053991.1:0-14424 GCA_004026745.1 Myrmecophaga tridactyla | reverse complement strand
TCCAGAAAAAGAAATAAAAAGAAAAAACTCATACATAAAATACCCCTTACCCATCCCTCTCATTGACCACTAGTATTTCCATCTACCCAATTTATTTTAAACTTTGTTCCCCCTATTTTTTTCTATACCCCTTACCACTCCCTTTCATTGTTCACTAGTATTTCAATCTACTTAATTTATTTTAACATTTGTTTTTATTGAGAAATATCCATACATGTACAGTCCACCATATTATATAATCAATGGCTCATGATATCATCACATAGTTGTGTAGTTTTCATCGTGATCATTTTTAAAACATTTGCATCACTCCAGAAAAAGAAATAAAAAAAAAAACCTCATACATCCAATACCCCTTACCCCTCCCTCTCATTGACAATAGTATTTTATTGTACCCAATTTATTTTACCCCTTAACCCCCTTTTTACCCCTTAATCCCCTTTTATTTACTTATTTTTTATCCTTTTTTTTTTTTAACTCTCTGTCCATACCCTGGATTAAAGGAGTATCAGGCACAAGGTTTTCACAATCACACAGTCACACTGTAAAAGCTATATAGTTATACAGTCTTCTTCAAGAATCAAGGCTACTGAAACAAAGTTCAGCAGTTTCTCATTTCTCACTTCCCCCTTTTGGTCAAGAAGGCTTTCTCACTCCCAGGATGCTAGGTCCTGTCTCATCCCCGGGAGTCAGGTCCCACATTGCCAGGGAGATTTACACCGCTGGAAGTCATGTCCCATATAGTAGGGAAGCAGTGAGTTCATCTGCCAAGTTGGCTTAGATAGAGAGGCCACATCTGAGCAACAAAAGAGGTTTTCTGGGGGTGACTTTTAAGCATAATTATCAGTATGTTTAGCTTCTCTTTTGTAGGAGTAAGTTTCAATGGGGGAACCCCAAGATTGAGGGTTAGCCTCTTGAATTGGTTGTCCCTACTGCTTACGAGAATATCAGGAATTCCCCAGATGGGGAAGTTGAATATTTCCTCCTTTCTCCCTGGCCCCCAGGGGGCTTTGCAAATACTTTTTTAGTCTCTGCTCAAATTACTCTGGGATATATCTGAGGATCACATAACCTGTACAAACCAACAAGATCTCACGCCCTATTCAAAATTCCATGTAATCATGGTGTTCAAGTAAACTGACTTTACAAGTTAAATTAGATAATGTGCTACCCAAAATATAAATTTTGCACAAAATAAACTTCTCTTCTTTGGTTTCACACAGAGGTTGAAGTTTGAAACTGAGTGCTCCTCTTTGATTGTGGCTCCCTCCCTCCCAGAAGAATTCACATCCCAAATTTGGGGTTTGTTGTTCCTTGTTTTCTTTGCAGTTTATATATATATATATATATATATATATAATATATATATATATAATCATCCTTAAACAATATGCTATATAGATTTGTCTGCTTTTGGACTTGTATGTTTTCTATTCTCTTTTTCCTCTGTTGTGAAATTTACCTGTGATGATGGTGCCATAACTTATTCATCCATGCTCCTGACATTGGACATGCAGGTTGTTTCCGATTTTTTGCTGTTTTACACAATTTCCTCACAATTGTTCTTGTACTTGTTTCCTGTTACACATTGGCAAGAGTTTTTCAGGAACATATTCTTAGGAATGTAATTGCTCAGCTGTAGGAAATACACATCTTCAACTTTCCCAGATAATACAAAAGTGTTTTTCAGAGCATTTATATGAGTTGTTCTCCCGCCATCAGAATATACGATTTCATGTTGATGTGCTTTCTTGCCCATTCTTGGTATTATTCGGTGTGATCTATATGGCTGGCTCTGTCCTATATCAACTTTTCATATATGAATGGGTCTGTTTTTGGATTTCCTAAGTGTATCTAAGACAAGTGTCTAAATGACGGCAGCTTTCTTGTAATTCTTGATTTATGGTTGTGCAAGTTCTCCAAGTTGTTCTTTTTTAAAAGGAACATCTTCCCATCTCAATGAATGGCAATTCCATCCTTCCAATAGCTCAGATTAAAAACTTTGGCATCACCTTGACTCCTGCCTTCTTTCACATTCATTGGCAAATCCATCAGCAAATCCATCAGCAAATCCTGGTGGCTGTACTTTGAAAAGAAACGGCTAACCTAATCATTTTTCACCACCTCCACTGCTATTGTCCTAGTCCAAGCTACCATATCTTTGTCTGCCTGAGCTGGTGAAATCACCTTCTGGCTGTAGTCCCTGCTTCTTCCCTTGCCCTCTTATAAGCCAAATTAATACAGTCAGCAGATGATTCTTTTAAAAAATGTAAGACAAGTCATAAACCCCTTTGTTCAGAATTCTCCTGTTCCACATCATGCTCAGGCTGCTCTGCTCCTGCTCCCTCCACTTCAGCCACCCCGCCTCCTTGGGACTCCCCAGGCAGGTCCCCATGGCAAAGCTGCTCCCTCTACCTAGACCACTCTTTCACCAGAAAGCTCCATGGCTCACTCTCCCATATCCTCTGGTCTCTACTTCCCCATGGGCCCTCTCACCCCTGACCCAGCACGGCTTTACAGGCTGGTGCCCTTTGTGGCCAGTAGGAAGTGAGTGGTATTCCTTGAGCTTGTGCAACATGAGGCTCTTCCGTCCTCTTCTAACTGTACTTTTCTCACAGCGCTTCTCAGCTTTAAAAGCCTAACATAATTTTCTTTATTTTGCATTTTGCCTGTTCCTTTTCCACCTGTGATGGGAAAATAAAACTCCATGATGGGAAGTTTGTCTCTTTTTTTTCCATGCTTCTATCACCAGAGTCTAGAAAAATGCCTAGCATGTAGTAGGTGCTTAATAAACATTTGTGAATGGATAAGTGTCAATTTTCCTTCCTCCTTTTCAATCTTATACCTTTAATTTTTCATATTATATTATTGCCCTGACCAGAATCTCCAGAAGACTATTGAATAAAAGCAGTGAAAGCTTTTCTCTTTGTCCAGTACCTGATTTTCAAGTGAAAGCTTTTAAACACTTTACCATTTTGTGTTATTAGATCTGCTATAGATTTTTTGGTAGGTGCTTTTTATTAGATTAAGGGAATTCCTTTCTATACCTATTTTTTTTTTAATCATAGATAATCGCTGAATTTTACTGAATGACTGCATCTGTCTACTGAAATTATTATAGGTGTCTTTTCCTTTAACATGTAAGTGTGGTTAATTATATTAATATGTTTTCTAATATTAAACTAATCTTACATTTCTGGAATACCCAAGCTAGTCATGAGTGTGAATGTAAGCAGAGCATGACAATTTCCCTGAGTTGAGGAGATAGGGATGAGAATTTGGGGAAGCTGAAGCAGCTGGAATTTGCAGAGCAGAATCTCAGAGAGGAGAATCCTATGCAGAGAAAGAGTTCAGAAATCTGGAGACTATTATTGAAAACTAAGCCACATATACATTAGGTGAAAATCATGAGGGTGAGCAAAGAACAACTGGAGAACAATAAACTGAGCAATTTCTAGAGTTCACACAGAATAAGGATATATCTAAATTCAAACCTGCCATAATACAGAGTCTTCACTGAATACATTGGACATTCAATAGCAAGCCCAGAAATGTCATGCTTTCATAGTAGGGCTAAATTATTTCTAGAATAAATATTATTAAACAATTTCCAAATAAAGTTTTAAAATATTCTTAGACAAGCAGTGGGGACAACCAAAGCAATAGGCAGAGCCCTCAATCTGGGAGTTTGTTCATATGAAACTTAACCCCAGAAAGGATAGGCTAAGCCTACTTAAAATTAGGCCTAAGAGTCACCCCCAGAGAACCTCTTTTGTTGCATAGATGTGGCCTCTCTCTCTCAGCTAACATGACAAGCAAACTCACTGCCCTCCCCCTCTTTATGTGGGACATGACTCCCAGGGGTGTGGACCTTCCTGACAACATGGAAGAGAACTCCTAGAATGAGCTGGAACTCAGCATCAAGGGATCGAGAAAACCTTCTCGACCAAAAGGGGAAAGAGTGAAATGAGATAAAATTAAGTGTCAATGGCTGAGAGCTTCCAAACAGAGTAGAGAGGTTATTCTTACACATTACATAGATATCACCTTTTTAGTTAAGGTGTAATGGAGAGGCTTGAGGGAATTGCCTGAAATTGTAAAGCTGTATTCTAGTAGCCATGTTTCTTGAAGATGATTGTATAATGATATAGCTTTCACAATGTGACTGTGATTGTGAAAACCTTGTGTCTGATGCTTCTTTTATTTACCTTATCAACAGACGAGTAAAACATATGGATTAAAAATAAATAAATAAAAGGGGGAACAAATGTTAAAATAAATTTAGTAGATTGAAATGCTAGTGAACAATGAAAGGGGGGGAAGGGGTATGGTATGTATGAATTTTTTTCTGTTTTCTTTTTCTGAATTGATGCAAATGTTCTAAGAACTGATCATGATTTCTTAGAACTATGTGATGATATTGTGAGTTATTGATTATATATCAAGAATGGAATGATCATATGGTAAGAATGTTTGTGTTTGTATGTTGTTATGTTGAATAAAAATATTCTTAGAACATAAGAACTAAAATCATAAAACTCTTAGAAAACATGAAGAGAAAAAGCATGACCTTGGATTTGAGAAAGGTTTGGTACAAGCAACATAAGAAAAAAATAGGTTAAACTGGACTTCATCAAAATTAAAAACCTTTGTGCATCAAAGGACATTATCAAGAGAATGAAAAGACAACCTACTGAGTGGGCAACAATAGTTGCAAAGCATGTCTGATAAGGGTTTAATATACAGAATATATAAAGAACTACATCAACTTAATAAAAAGACAAACCACCTAATTTAAAAATGGGCTTAAGACTTAAAAAGATGTTTTTTCCAAAGAAGATATACAAATGGCCAATAAGCACATAGAAAGATGTTCAGCATCATTAGTCATCAGGGAGATATGAGATGCTACTTCACTCTCATTAAAATTGCTATTACTTAAAAAACAAATATTGATAAGGATGAGGAGAAATTGGAACCCTTATGCATTGCTGGTGGGAATGTAAAATGGTGCAGCTCATTGCTTTTTTAAGTTATCACAAAGTCTTTTTTTTAATTTTAAAAGAAGATTTTATTTGGAAGTTTTTGTAAATTCAGTATTTAATATCTTTTTAAATCTTGGTATTTTATTTTTTCTTGTATAATATAAAGAATATATAATGAATGTTTTCACCAAGCCCCATATGAATACCAATAACCCTCTTCCAGCATCTCATGTGATGGAGAAATATTATCCTTTTCTCTCTAGGCACTTGCTAGGAGAGGTAGGACTTGTTTCTGGGCTCAGTTTCCCCTCTGCATTTTGTTCTCTGTAGTAAAACTGAGCTTACAATCTGCTATTCTGATTTATTGTCTTGACTCTTGAGTCCCCATGCTACCACTCTCATACTTTCTACAACATTGAAGCATACAGCAAAACCTTTTAAGTATTGGATTTGGTAACTGGGGATGGGATGCATTCTGATTTTTCAGGGTTCTGAAAGTATTTACTTTGTGTGTTTCTTGTTGTGTGGCAGCCTCACAGCTTGATCCTATGGGGGAAACTTAAAAATAAGTAACAACTGAAAAAGGTCTGTATTGTTCATATTTGTAGTACAAAGAATAGTATAAATGAGAAGAAGGGAATGTTTGGGGACAGAGATGAACATAGAATGACTATTTTTTACTTTGCATTTCATTTTCCTCAGTGCATTTGTTGGATAGAAGTGGATAGTGGAGAAGAAGAGTCTGGAAAGAAAGCCTGACCATTAAGTTGCTTAAAGTTTAGTAAATTTTGACTTTTTTTCTTTTTTTGTGAAAAATAACATATATACAAAAAAGCAATTAATTTCAAAGCACATCACAATAATTAGAAATCTGTAGAACAGATTTCAGAGTTTGGTATGGGTTACAATTCCACAATTTTAGGTATTTACCTCTAGCTGCTCTAAGGTGTTGGAAGTTAAGAGAAATATCAATATAATGATTCTGTAATCATACATGTTTGTTAAACCCTACCTTCTCTGTATAACTCCATCATCACCTTTGATCTTTCTATCCCATTCTTTAGGGGCAAATGCCCCATTCTTTAGGGGCTATGTCCATTCTAACTTTTTCATGTTGGAAGGGGCTATCAATAATATGGGGTAGGGAGTTGGAACTAGCTGATGTTCTGCAGAGGCTGGCCCCTCTGGGTTTCAGGATTATTTGGTCCAGGGAGCCATCTGGAGGTTGTAGTTTTCTGGAAAGTAACTCTAGTGCATGGAATCTTTATAGAATCTTATATAATGCCCTAAATATTCTTTAGGATTGGCTAGAATGGTTTTCATTGAGGTTTGGCAAGTTATGATAGGTAGCAATGTCTAACTGAAGCTTGCATAGAAGTTACCTCCAGATTATCCTCTCGACTCTATTTGAATTCTGTCAGCCACCGATACCTTATTTGTTACACTTCTTTTTCTCCTTTTGGTCAAGATGGCATTGTTGATCCCCTGGTACCAGGGCCAGTCTCATCCTTGGGAGTCATCTCCCAAACCACCAGGGAGACTTTCATCCCTGGATGTCCTGACCCATGTAGGGGAGAAGGCAATGATTTCACTTGCAGAGTTGGGCTTAAAGAGAGTGAGGCCACATCTGAACAACAAAAGAGGTCCTCCGGAAAAAAAAAAAAAAAAAAAAAAGGGCAGGCAATGGTGGCACAGTGGCAGCGTTCTAGCCTGCCGTGCTGGAGACCCAGGTTCGATTCCTGGTGCCTGCCCATGCAACTCTTAGACACACCTATAGGTAGGCTAAGCTTCTCTGCTATATATATAAGCTTCACAAGAGCAAGCCTCAAAATCAAGGGCTTGACCTATTGATTTGGGTTCCCCTAATGTCTGACACAGTATCAGGGGTTTCCCCAGTGGTAAAGTTTAATAGTTCCATATTATTTCTCCCATTCCTCAAGGAACTTTGCCAATACTTTTTGATTATCTGCTTAATATATTCTTGGAAATACCCAGGCATTACATTAAGCTATACAGGATTAAAGGACCTCATTTTTGTTCTAGGCTCCCTGTGTTTTAATTGTTTAAATGAGCTATCTAGACAGATTGAGTTAGCACTCAGTGGAATTTATAGCAGATTAGACACTACAAAAGAGCAGATTAGTGAATTTAAGAAATAGTAATGGATACTATTCCCATTAAAGCCTAGCGAGGAAAAAGGAAAGAACACTAGATTCTCTATTTCTTGTGGGACAATATCAAGCAGCCTAATATATATCTAATTAAAGTCTCACAAGGAGGAGGATCAGGATAGAAAAATATTTGAGTAAATCATGGCCCCAAATTGTCCAAATGTGATGAAAATTATAAATCCCCAGGTCCAAGAAACTCAATGAACTCCAAACAGTACAAACATAGAGAAATCCATGCCAAAACACCTCATAACCAAATTTCAGGCAGTACTTACAGGAACTTCTATGAAACATTCAAGGAACACATCCAATCTTACATGAACTATTCTAGAATAGAAAAAGAGGGAAACCTCTCTAACTCTTTTGATGGAGTTGTTGTATTCTTTCTTTCTTTTTACATGGGCAGGCGCCGGAAATCGAACCCGGGTCCTCTGGCATGGCAGGCGAGCATTCTTGCCTGCTGAGCCACCGTGGCATGCCCTGTTGTATTCTTTTTTTTTTTTTAATTTGCATATGGGCAGGAGGCACCAGGGATCGAACTCCAGACCTCCAGCACGGCAGGTCGGAGCTCTGCCTGCTGAGCCACAGCAGCCGCCCCCCTGTTGTATTCTTAATACCAAAATATTTAAAGACTATATAAGAAAAATGGCAAGCTACTATTACTCATGAATATAGATGAAAAATTTCCAACAAAATAGAAATAAACTAAATCTAGGAATACATAGAAAAAAATCCCACTTTGTTTCCCTTCTCTCAAGGATTACAGTTCTGCACTGCCTCTTGTCCAGTGTCTGAAATCTATGATTTCATATATTTTGTCCACTTTTCTAGTTGTTTACAGTGGGAGGGTGGACCCAGTTCCAGTGTCTCCATCATGGCCGAAAATGGAAATTCTCCATCCATTGAGGGTTTTTATTCCCTCTCTTTTAATTTTTTTGAGGTAAATTTCACATGACATAAAATTAACCATTTTAAAGTGAAGAATAATTCAGTGACATTCAGTATATTGACAATGCTGTGCCAACTAATACCTCTATCTAGTTCCAAAACATTTTCATCACCCCTAAAGGAAACTCCTGACCAATTTAAGCATTTATTCTCCATTTTCCCTGCTCCCCAGTACTGCTTTCAGTATCTATGGATTTACCCTGTCTGGGTATTTCATAGAAATTGAATCATAGAATATGCAATCACTCAGTATAATGTTTTTGAGATTCATCCATGTTGTAGTGTCTATCAGCATTTCATTCCTTTGTATAGATGAACAATATTCCGATTAAATTTCAATTAATATATCTTTCATTTTAAAATGTTCTATTTGCTTTTTTTTCCAGATCTTATTGGTCATTTTTTATAGTCTAATTCCTTATTGACATTTTAAATCTCTCTTTTATTCAAGCATTTTAAACATACATATTGTAGATTTTTTATAGCTGATCATTTTAATATCCAGGTTCCGTAAAGATCTGATTCTGCTGTTTGTTTTAACTCTTGCTTTTGGTGGTTTTTCCCCTCTTGCTTTTGTGATTTTTTGAAAAATTATGAACTCATATTGATTAAAACTTTATCTGTGAGAAACTTTTTTTTAGAATGTTAAAAAATGAATTTTTATTCTGATTTTTTCAAATAATGGCCACTACTGTTTTCCAGCCCTTCAGTTTTTGACATTGCTTTTCCTACCCCCAATTCTGTGAGAAGCTTTTAGGACTCGAATTGAGAACATTTTCCTCTAGATAGAATTTGTTCTTGTCTCTGGTAGGTCCCCGGGGATCACTTTCAATCCAAGACCATAATTTAAATCAATTTCTCTGCCTGAAGATTTTTTTTGACCATGTTGTTTCTTGAATTCAAGCCACAAACTCTCCGGAGGGCGAATTTATGGTTATTAATCCCCAAAGGAGATTTTTGCTTCTGTACTAAGAGCCTGATCTAGAACAGATGCTCTTCCCTCTTTAGCTCCTTTTGGGGACACACACACACACACACATTTTTAGTTCACCCCTTCACTGTGTATTTGCCCTTTGGGGATCTCAGTGATTTGTGGGGGCCTTATCTCTTAACTCCTATGGGATTGGCATAAACCTTTAGGGCGACTCTTGGCCTTAGTCCCTGCTTGCTTCTTTGAATTATTGCTCCTATTGCACTTTTTGGTCTCTGAGGTTTTACCCTATTTGTCACCATGTCATCTGTGTTTTTAAAAATGTTTCTTTTCAGGTGTTTTGTTGCAGGTGGATTTTCAGCATAGCTTCACCTCCTTGTTGCTAGATAGGGAATGCTGGCCCCAGCAGTCTAAAACACCTAGGCCGATGGTTCTTCCTCACCCTTTTCCTTCGCAGCATTTATTTGGAAGAAACAATGGTGTATATATATGGCACGATAGCAGTCTGCCATCAGAATGTGCAGGCCTGACCTCTCCTCCCAGCAAGATACCTGTTGAACAAGAAGAAGCCCTAGAACTGACTGATGCTACCTGTCACCAGGAAGGAGGCACTGGCCATTCATTTTCACCTGAGCTGGCAGGTGAAGCCTCTTCAGCTGTCCTGGTGAGCCAGACTGACTAAGTCTTATGAAGTTGACTTGTACTTTCCAAGAAGACATGTTGAAGCCCTAACCCCCAATACTTTAGCATGAGACCTTCTTAGGAAATAGGACCCTTGTGAACGGAATTAGTTAAGATGAGGTCATCCTGGGGTAGACTGTACTCTCAATCCAAATAGGACAGTGTCCCTATGAAAAGAGAAGAGAGACAATCACACAAGGGAGAAGCCAGGTGACGACAGGGGCATGGATGGATTGAGGCAGCCACAAGCTAAAGAATGCCGAGGATGGATGAAGGCCACCAGAAGCAAGAAGAGGCAAGAAGGACTTTCCCCTGCAACCTTCAGAGGGAGTGTGACCCTGCTCACATCTTGATCTCATACCTCTAGCCTCCAGAACAGCAGGAGAATAAATTCCTGTTGTTTTAAGCCCACCAGGTTGAGGCCCTTTGCCATGGCAGCCTCAGGGAACCAGGACACTAAGCAAGGTCAGCTCTGAGGGCTTCTAGTGGGGATGACATCCATTCGACCCTGGGTCGTGGACAAGGCTCCTGGATGAAGTCAACTCCCCCTGCCTACCTTCCAGAGCTCCCCACCTGTGAGATGCTGTTCTTTCAGGACAGCCTGTACCTTTGTAATCACTTGGGCCTGGAGAACATGCCCAGAATTTGCTTGGCAGCACCGGCACATTCCAGATGCCTGCATAGGGAGGCCACACCCAGACTCCCAACAGGAATCTCAGCCGACTGCGCTCCTGCACACATTTCACACCTTCTCAGGTGTCTCTGCCTCCTGGTTTTGAGCTGTGATGCTGTCAGGTAGGGCAGCTGTGTGCTCCTGCCTTTGGGCCTGACATCCTTTATTCTGGCAAGAGAGTTTCTTTTGATCTGAAGCATGCTTCTGCAATTGTCCCGGTTCCAACCTTCTGAGCAGATTCAACTTGAGGGATCCGCGGGCCCCTCTTGCTTTGCACGGGCTTCTTCCTTCAGGCCCCACAAGCCTTCCCTGACCTCCAAAGACAAGGCCCTGACCTGCTGATGTCCCCCTCCCTTGTGCCTACTGCCATCCTGCTCATCCTCCAGACATGGCCCACCTCTCCAGCCTCTGTGGGTGATGTTTGTCCTGAGAATTCCTGGCCACTAATTCCCCTACCCCTTCAAGGCCCACGTCCAGAGTTGCTGGTTTATAACAGCTGGCACTTAGGAATATTTGCTACGTACCAGGTACTGGGCTAAGTGCTTTCTTTGGCTGATTTGATGGAATCCTCACAGCAGCCCCATGATCTTCATTTCATAGACAGAAAGCCTCGGTTGAGAGAGATTAGATAACAACCCCAAGGTTGGCGGGCAAGCCATGGAGCGGGATCTGAAGCCCACAGCTCTTACCACACTGGCTACCATGGTCTCCTCCAGAATCCTCAGAGTCTCCTTCACGTCCCTTATCCCAGATGCCACTCCCATTGCAATCTGTATAATTCGTGTGTCCCTGAAGCATTTTCCCCTCCACCGCTCATGTCTTTCTCCCCTTCCCTGCTTGTCAGGAGCAGACAGTGCCTCTGTTGAATGGATTGAAATCTATGGCTGTGATGGGCCAGGGGTCTCTGGCAGAGTTGGGGAAGGAGAGGGGCTAAACTGCCAGCCCCATGCCAGTGCCTGTCTGTTGTGGCTGGACATTGGTGGGGACACCTCCTGAGGAGAGGGCCCTGTCCTCAGGCTCACATGCTCCACTGAGGACTCCAGAGGAGGCCCAGCCCAGGCCTGAGGAGTCAAGTGAGAGTGCGGTGGCCTGGCTGCAGCAGGAGGAGATTAATACAACTCCTGCCTTCTTGGGATCCTTAAGCGGCCCAAGAATGTGATTTTAGTTCTGCCCTAGCAACTGCCCTGAGCTTTTCAGGTTTAGCTTTCCTTCCCTAGCCTCACGCAGCCTCAGGAACCAGCACACTGGCCTCAGCCCCAACACACGGATGGGCTGGTTGTCCAGCCTTGGCCTCTGGGGAATGACGCTGCTTGCCTGCTGCCTGCCAGCCTGAGAGAGTCCTGGCCCTTCCTGGGGTTGCAGCAGGGGCAATTGCCGCTCCTGCCTTCCTCCACTATATGCCTAAATTTCCTCTCCCCCTGAGTGGGCTGGACTGTGATCCCCCCAAAAATACGACCAAGTTCTAATACCCTTTACCTGTGAATATGACTTTATTTGGGAAAGGGCTCTTTGCAGATGCAATTAATTTAAGAATCTGAAGATAATCTTATCCCGGATTGTTCAGGTAGGCCTGAAATCTAATGATAGGTGTCCTTATAAGAGGGAAACAGAGGGAGATTTGAGATCCAGAGACAGGGAAGTTGGAGGCAGAGGGGAGTGAGACCACCCCAAGCCAAGGAAATTGCAGAGTCTCCCCTGGAGTTTTCAGAGTGAGTGCCACCCTGTTGACGCCTTGATTTAGGACATCTGGCCTTCAGAACTGTGAGGAATAAATCCCTGTTGTTTCAGGCCACTCAGTTGCCAATACTTTATTAAGTATTTATTAAGCCACAGAAACAAATCTATCCCCTAGCCATGGACCTGTGTCCCGGGAAGCAAGATCTACCTTGGTCCTCCCTCTCCTGCTCTGGGGAAATTGATCCTACCAGCCAGATACTGAGATGCTTAGCACCTTGCATGTACCAGATACCCAACAAAAGTGAGTGGAATTGAACTGGATTTGGGGTGGGGAGCTTCCATGCTTTTAATGTTACTAGGATTTGAAAATGGTGGGGTACCTTTTGGGAAGAGGGTGAAAGCTCTTCAAGCAGCCCTTCTTGGGGTAGAGCCTGTGATCCCATCTCAAGGACCTGCTATTTCCTCCTGAATATTCTAGGCTAGAGAGGAAATAAAGGTACAGTTGCACAAGATGGTGGGGAGAAGTGGAAAGATGACTGCGTAAACATAATGGAAATTTTATGTGGTTTTCTCCCATGATAGGATAGAATTCAGGATTACGTTTGTCCTGACCTTGTGGTCTGGCCTAACTTACTCCTTGTCAGCATAGCAAGCTTGGTACATCCTGCCCCAGGGTCTATATTTGCTCTGGCCACTCCAGTGGATGCCCAGTTTCCTACAACATGCCCCACGCCACCCGCCCACCCCCCCAAAAATGCTTTTCTTTAGTCCCACACCTGCTTGTCAGGTCCTGCTACTCCCTTCAGGATGCGTTCTCAAGCCACCCCACCGCTGGGGGAATCTCGACACTCTAGGGAAGCAGGTTTGTTTTACACATGGTAAGTACACAATAGGGTTTGTTTAATTAAATTGGGTTAATCTTGGCTGGTAGTGGGGGTGACTGGGGAGAATTCTAACCTAGGAGTCATTCTCAGAACCCAGATTTTCTTTTTCAATATAAACACAAACCATTTAAAAAAATTTTTATTAATAAAACCAGTCAACATACAATATGAACATTCTTTTTTTATCACATAGTTGTATATTCATCATCATGATAATTTCTTAGAACATTTGCATCAATTCAGAAGAAGAAATAAAAAGAAAGCAGAAAAAAATTTCATACATTCCATACCCTTTATGCCTCCCATTCATTGATCACTAGCATTTCAATCTACTAAATTTATTTTGACATTTGTTCCCTCTATTATTTTTAATCCATATGTTTTACTCATCTGTCGATAAGGTAGATAAAAGAAGCATCAGACATAAGTTTTTTACAATCACACAGTCACATTGCGAAAGCTATATCATTATACAATCATCTTCAAGAAACGTGGCTACTGGAACACAGCTCTACATTTTCAGGCAGTTCCCTCCAGCCTCTCTGTTACGCCTTAACTAAAAAGGTGATATCTATTTAATGCGTAAGAATAACCTCCAGGATAACCTTTCGACTCTGTTTGGAATGTCTCAGCCATTGACACTTTATTTTGTTTCATTTTGCTCTTCCTCCTTTCAGTCGAGAAGGTTTTCTCAATCCCTTGGTACTGAGTCCTAGCTCATTCTAGGATTTCTGTCACATGTTGCCAGGAAGGTCCACACCCTTGGGAGTCATGTCCCATGTAGAGAGGGGAAGGCAGTGAGTTTGCCTGTTGTGTTGGCTGAGAGAGAGAGGTCACATCTGAGTAACAAAAGAGATTCTTTTGGGGGTGACTCTTTGGCCTAATTTTAAGTAGGCTTAGCCTATCTTTTGCGGGGTTAAGTTTCATATGAACAAACCCCAAGATTGGGGGCTCAGCCTATCGCTTTGGTTGTCTCCACTGCTTGTGAGAATATCAAGAATTCTCCACTTGGGGAAGTTGAATTTCCCCCCTTTCTCACCATTCCCCCAAGGGGACTTTGCATATACTTTTTTATTCACAAACACAAAACCATTTTGATAGCACTAAAGTATTTTAGGCACAGCTAAAAGTAGAGATCCACTTTTAATGGGAGAATTAAGCTCTAAAGAGCATTAGGTTGATTAGAAAAATCTTTTTGACCCTCAAAACCTGTGTGAGCCCCTTTTGGTCTAAGTAGAAACTTCTGATAGCTACTTGGTCATCTGTACATCTTCTTTGGAGAAATGTTCATTCATGGCCTTTGCCCTTTTAAAAAAATTAATTAATTAATTATTTTTAAAATTAAAAAATGTGTATAACAACAAATGCAAACATTCTTATGATCATTACGTTCTACATATATAATCAGTAATTCGCTATATCATCACATAGTTGCATATTCATCATCATGATCATTTCTTAGAACATTTGCATC
>PVIY010053990.1:0-14440 GCA_004026745.1 Myrmecophaga tridactyla | reverse complement strand
CAGGGGCCATTTTTCTTTCCTTTTGCTAGTAAGTTTTGCTGGCTCCCACCTGCCTGCTCTCTCTCTGCTTTCTCTCTCTTCAGAAAACCTGTTAAGCTTTAACTCACTGTCTCCATGTGGATTCCTTAAGGACTCTGTGCCTACCAATTTCCTTGTTGATGTTCTAAATGTTTTGAATTTTCAATAAGTATGTCTTACATGAATTATTTCCTTTTATTCTAAAATTCATAGATTATCTCCACACATATAACAGTGCCTGTACATGTAGTGTTCAGAAGATTACTTGGTTAATATAAATTAATATACATGGTTGAATCCAATGAATGAAATTATACTATTAATTACATATTATAGTTTCACTTCATGCTGTCATTAACCCTTCTGCCCATAAAAATGAAACAAAGTCAGAGCTCTGAATATTGACTATATATGAGTGCTTTGTGGGGGGAGGTAGATATGGATACAACAAGGATAAAATGCTCACTCTTGAGAGGTTTTCATCTAACTGGTTCAGTGGAATAGGAACAGGCAAAATAATAATCTGGATTTCTGGGACTCTTACCTCCATTTCCAAGCATGTCCCCTTCATTCACAAACAAACAAAAGATAGATAGATAAATAGATAGATAGATAGATAGATAGATAGATAGATAGATAGATAGATAGATAGATAGATAGATAGATAGATAGATAGATAAATAGATAGATAGATAGATAGATAGATAGATACATACATACATACATACATACATACATACATAGATTGATAAAGATAGATAGATGATAGATAGATACAAACTAAATTCACTACTCAGCACACTCCAGGTTCTCATCAAGATCATCAAAGATTTCTGTTATTCTAACCCACAGGTATACTTTCTAGCATTGGCTATTCTTTATCTTTCAGTAGCATTTTGCCCTTCTTTCCTCTCGACTCATACTCCTCATTTGAATCCCATTTTTCATGTCTTTCATTCAATACTCATTCAGGCTCATTTTCTGTGACCCTATCACACAGCATCTTATCTTCTTACTGTACCTTCCATCATAAGGCTAACATTATTTCTTGATGTGTTAATCATTTATATGTAGATAAATCTAAAAACTACATCACTCTATGATGTTTTCTTTCTGAGTTTCAGATCCATTATTCAACTGACTTCTTTCCTTCTCTACCTGGAAGTTACAAAGGAACTTAGAGTATCAATCTTGGAGGTGAGCCATCTTATCCCGGCCAAGCCATGTAAGAGTCATGATTATGTGACTCCTTCATTCCCCTTTATCAGCCATTCTAACTTCAAAATATTTGTTGTTCTAGCCACATTTCTGTTTCCCAACTGATAGTAACAAAATCTGAGCTGTGAGACCTTTCTTTGGCCAATACAATAATGTCACAACATTTCTGCAAAAATCTCATTTTTTTCTCATGCAAAGAATTCTCCAAACCTTTAGGTTATTAAAGCACAAATGCTAATCTCATGCTTAAAAAATAAAAATAAACAGAAGCCAAGCATGGAGGTTTACTAATGCACTTAGAATAACACCCAAATATCAGACAGACAAACTGAGACCTAAAGCAGCATTTCCCACAGAAGCACTGCCACAACATATTCACATGGATGTACTAGGAATCAGTACCCCCTATAATTTTCTAATCTTTGGATTTACCTAAAATTTCTCATGTCTCTGACTGATTTATGCATTGACTCCTGTATCTCACCCAAATTCTGATATTTTTCCATTTTCCATGAGAGCAGGAGGACCACTATTAAAATTTAAGATAAATGTTTTAAAACTCATGGCCCTACTTGATCAGATCTAACGTGATCTAGTACATCACAGCACTTTTCCCACACATACAATTCTAAACAATCTTGCATTCTTTCTTATATCTGGATCTTTCTGATCTATCTACAATGGGCTCTTTCTGTCTCCCACCCAACATTCACTCGATAAACTAATACAAATTTGGCATCTTAGACCAGGTATCGTTTCCCTTCATAGTAAAAATCCATGAAAGTTTATATTCACTGTCTCTACATTTCCATCTTTCAATATATCTTGGACTCTTGCCAATCAGGTAATTTTTCCTAAAGATTAATTGGACCACTTTTGTCAGGGTCATTAAGAACTTTCATGTCAAAAAACGAAATTCAGTACTAAAAATTTACGTTATTCAATTTTCCATTTGTATTTATAAAAATTGATGATTCCCACTGTGACATTATCTTTTTCACTTCATAAATGAGACAGTATGTTTTAACTCAGTGCATTTAGATTTTGCCTCCTTATTATGCTGTTTTAGTTTGCTAAAGCTGTCAAAATGTAGAATACCAGAAATGAATTCACGTTTAACAATGGAGATTTATTAGCTTACGAGTTTACAGTTCTGCCGTGAAAATGTCCAAATTAAGGCATCAACAGGATGATACCTTCCCTGGAAAGTCTGGCTACAGGTGATCCTCAGCTCCCCTGTCACATGGACAGGCACATAGTGACATCTGCTGGTGTCTCCCTTCCTTCTTGGATTTCATTGCTTCAAACTTCTGGCTTCCATGGTTTTCCCTCTGTTTTCTGTGTGTCCTCTCTTTTAGTTTCTCTCTCTCTTAGCTTCTCTGGTATCTTTTTCTCTGCATCCTCTGTCTTTTTATCCTCATATAATGGACTCCAGTAAGAGGATTAAGACCCACTATGGGACATGAGTCAACTGAAATAATCTAATCCAAAGGTACTGCCCACAATCCGATCCACCTTGAGAATGGATTAAAACAACATGATATTTTCTGGGGTACATACAACTTCAAATCATCATAAATGCTGTTCTCTAACCCACCTATCTGAAATAGCACCTTAGTCATTCTCTTCTAGTCCCTTTACCTTGATTTAGTTTCCTTCTTAGTATTTATAATTGCATGACATCATAATATATATATATTTGCATAATTTGTTTTCCCTAAAATAATATACATTTCATGAAAAATGGGAACTTGCCTGTTTTTAGTTTTGGTCTCGTTTGTCTGGTTGGGTGTATGTGTGTGTGATCACAGGTATGCATATGAACACTTTTAAAAAGATGATATTTAAAGTTTAGTAGTTTCAGACTTACAGAAAAACTGCAATAGCCACCCCGTAAAACATGCCCATTTTCCCCTTTTAACATCTTATATAAGTTTGGTACTTTCGCTATGATTAATGAGCCAATAATGATATATTATTATTAACTAGCATCCATGCTTAATTCAAATTTCCTAAGTTTTTACCAAATATCCATTTTCTGTTCCAGCATTCCATACGGAAACCACATTACATTTAGCAGTTATGTATTCTTAGGTTCTTCCAGGCTGTGAAAGTTGTTCAGACTTTTCTGGTTTTGATGAGGGTCATGAGGAGTACTGGTCAGGCATTCTGTAGAATGCCCTTCGAATGGAATTTGCCTGCTATTGTTCTCATGATTAGACTGGATTTTATGGGTTTTGGAAGGAAGAACACAAAATAATGTATCATTTCACCCCATCTTATCAAGGGTACAAACTATCATCATGACATCATTCTTGATCATAATAACCTGACTGAGGTGACATTTGCCAGGTTTCTCTATTACAAAGTTACACCTGTGCCCTTTTCTGTATGTATTCTTTGGAAAGAGGGCACTATGTTCAACCCATAATTAAGATGTGGAAATTTGTGTCAAGGGAAATGATATTTGAGCTGAGATGCCAGGGATAAGTATAGTAAATGCTTTCATCCCCCATTTATGTATATATTCCATATTTATGTATGTCAAAATTGATGCATAGATATTTTCTTTATTCTTTGAGATATAATATAATATTTCATGTTTTATTTTGTTACTCAGTTTTTTTCCAGGTTTTTATCTTAGAGGCATTTTCAATTGCCTCTTGTGTCTCTTTGAGACACCCTGCTCATTGTGAGTGTGTGTGTGAGCACTTTGAAAAACTTCTTTCCTTCTGGCATTGCAAGATGCTCCAGGATCTACCTGTATATTCTTTATCCAGTCCTAGCATCAACAATGTATCAAAAAATCCTTGTTCCTTTATTGGAGACGGATATTAGAGACCTAAATTTGGATGCTTGGTTTGCTCATTGCTACTGGGGTGCGTGTGCTCCTTAGACCCTTCAGCTGACAAAGAAAAGAAATACATGCATATGCATGTATATATGCAGACCTATAAATATTTCTGTACATAATCACTTTTATCCATATTAAGTTACCTATTTTCAATTCTATTCCATTACCACATATTCCATTCTAATCTCCTTTCCTTGCTTAAATTCCTACTCCAACATAGAGAGCCTTAATTCCTAATTTCTGGCATCCATGTACTTAATTGTTTAACTCCAGTATACATGTGTAGTATATCAGTTTCAGAACTGTCAATCCATGTTCCTGCAGCAGACAGCTTTATTAACTTGAGTATAGTTCTTATGTACAGTTTCTTTTATCTTTAGACTTCCAGACTCCTCTCATTTCCAAAGTCCAGCACCTTTTTCCCTACTCACTTCAGTGATATTGGTTCATATATTTGGTACACAGTTAGATGGTCTCGTCACGTTCTGCATTCAATCTTGACTTTCTCAGTCCTCTTTTGTGATTTTTTAAAATGTATATACATTAAGGTCCACTTTTTGAACTCTAAAATTCAATGGGTTATGATGAATGCATAATATCATGAATTCCCCATTACCATATCATATAGAAAAGGCAACCACTGTAAAAATTACCTTCTGCTGTGCTTATCCTACCTTCCTCCTGCTCCCTCTGAAATCCTGGCAGTCACTGATCTGATTATTCTTTATAAAGTTTTGAATGTTTCAAGAATGTAATATTTTTAGAATCATATTATATAGTTTTCTCAGGCTAATTTATCTTACTGGTAAAACATATGTAACATTGCTCCATGCTTTCTCATACCTTGACAGTTCAGTCTTTTTAAATCACTGAATGATCTTCTGTTGTCTGGCTGCAGCACATTTGTTAATCCACTCACCTATTGATGGACATCTTCATTGCTTCCACCTTTGAAAATTTTGAAGAACTCTGCTATGATAATTCAGATGTGGGGGAAGACATAAATTTGAAATCATTTGTGTAAATACCTAGGAGCATAATTGCTTGGCTATATGACAGACTATGTCTACCTTTATGAGAAAATGCTAAACTCTCTTCCAATGTGGTTGTCTAATTTTGCATTCCCATCAGCAATGAATGAGAGTTTCTGTTGCCTTACATCCTCACCAGCACTGCTACTGTCACAGTATGTATTTTAGCCAATATAATAGTGTAATCAGTCTAACAGTAGATAGATATCATCTATTCTTTAAAGTTGAATTCGACAAATGATTTTGCAATTTGACAAATGATTTTGAGTATCTTCTCTTATGCTTATTTGTGTGTACATGGTCAATCATTTTATTTTCAGGAATTAAGATACTGATTTGCATATAATAGGAATTTATAATTCCTTAAGCAATGGAAAAATGAATTCTATATATAATTTTTATCAGAGAAGTCGTCTTTCTGACTGAAAATTAAAAAAAAAAAATCCCTCTGGAAGCAGGCCAAGGACTCACATTAAGTATGGTCTCACTGCCCACTGAGCAAGAATAGGATAGGAAGTCTGCCCAAGGTAAACAAAGTGTACAGGATTTTTCCTGTCTTTCTGGGCTTGTGTCTTATCGTCTTTTTTGTTTGTTTGTTTGTTTTTCTTTTTAGCTATTTTGAAGCATCACTTTTACAGGATGTGGCAGTTTGAAGCTGTTTCCCAAAAGGTCATGTTCTTTCAGTTCATTCTTGCAGGTGTAGACTTATTTTTGGTGAGACTCTGACTAGGTTATTTAAGTTAAGATGTGACCAACCTCCTTCAAGGTATGTTTTAATATTCTTCCTGGAGTCTTTTATAAGAAGATAAATGATACACAGAAAATAGAATTTTACAGGAAAAGCCCCAGAGAAGCTGAGAGGAAGTCACAGAAGCCACAAGCTCAAAGCAAACAAAAGCTAAGAGAGAAGGACCAACAGATATTGCTATGCCCCTAGCTATCTGACAGACGAACCCAAGCTGACCAGTATAACTATCTCAGAGAAGGTATTATCCTGTTGATGTCTTAATTTGGACATTTTTCATGCCTAAGGACTGCAAACTTGTAAATTAATAATATCCCCATTGCTAAAGCCAACCCATTTCTGGTATATTACATTTTTGTCACCTTTAGAAAACCAAAACTCAGAAGTTTGGTTGTCCTTTTTGTTTCTCCTGGGTAACTGAAGCCAGCAAGCCTCTGCTTAGGTCTTCTTACACCTCTTTTGTTGTTTTAAACTGTTTTCCTGGAGGGCGAATTCTGGGTAGGGGGCATGCCGATGGAAGATTTCCAAATCATTGTTTCCCAGCTGAAACAATTCCAGGGGTACATGAAGGGGCTTCGCACTTGTTCCAAAGTGTCCTGGGGAGGGGTAAGTAAAGGCACTCAGATTTGCTTTCACACGGCTCCCTAAAGCGGAACTTTCTTGCCTGTCCAGCAAATTCGAAATTGCTGAATAAAAGCCATGATCAGTAACTGGCCATGCCCGCTCTGGTCTTGGAGAAGATGATTTTTATGTCCCTTTTCCTGCCATCAACAAGGTTGCCAGAGGCTGGGCTCCTTGACCCCTTGCCATATTGTGGGGATGAGTGCTAGTAACTGTCACACAGAGAGAACAGCTTACTGTTCTTTACCATAATTTATCAGCCTCTTTCTCTTGCCCTTCCACGGATACGGTGGAGTGTTCTTCTGGCCTCCTGCATTTCAAAATAGTTGTTTCAGACAGTTCCCGCCTGTTTAATAGTTATTGTCACGGAGTCCCTGGAGACATTTTCTTACACTCCACCTAGATAGCCCTCTTTAATATCTGCAATAGAAGGATACAGCTTTCATTTCTATGTAATCAGTATCTCAGTGGTACACACTGTCTTCCAGTTATATAAGTAGACTATAAGAAGCACCCTTATGAAAACGGCCACCGGATTTTTTTTACGTTTGTTATTAGTCATTATTTCTTTGGTCACACAACATTCACTGAGTAGCGAGTGTAGGGTTTTTCTCTCACATCTAGAGACAATAGACTTAGTGTCTCCAGAAAAAAGATATATTTGCACATAAAATTAACGTATTTCCTTATGTCTTCAACTTATTTTCTCCTTTTCTTAAAATTGAATGAAAATCTTATCTCAAAAAATATGTATAATGTTCTCATGGCATTTTCTATGCACTTACTTTATCATTGACTATTTTTTCCTTTTCCTTTGAATTTTGGAATTTAAGGGCTTATATATTAACATACATGAAGATTTTCAAACATTGACATAACATCTTTGAAACAGGAAATGAAGAAATATTGTTTACATATTCAAATAAATCATGTGTTAAAATAACAGTGCTGCTGAGACCGCCACTAGAAATTACTACCATTGCTGTCCTGTTGTTAGTACTGCAATTGTTACCTCGACTACTGCACTGATAACAATATAGATTCCATTGGCATATATTTGGCTTGCAATCTTTTTATTGTAAATGAATTTTGAACTTTATCAAATGTGCTGTTAAGTACATTGAAATGATTTCATTACATGCTTCCATTATTTTATAACACAATAAAGTACATGTCTGATTTCAAAATTCAACATATTTTGTGGAAGAAATAAATTTATTCACCATTTATATTACCATTTTAAATTATTGCTGGAATTAATTTGCCTAAATTTTGATTACTAGCATTTCATCATATTTTCTTGCAATTTCCCTGACAGCAATGGTAGCTTATTATAAAGGACAAACTGAAACTCAGTTGAAAAGGGTTCATTCTTTGTCTCTTTCTGGAAGAGGTTAAGATAAAACGAAGTGTCAGTGAACTATCCTGTTATGGTGTTTTAGATTTTATGATTACTTTAATATCCACAAGACTATTTTAATTTTCTTATATATATATATATTTTTTTAACATGGGCAGGCACTGGGAATCGAACCTGGGTCCTTGGGCATGGCAGGCAAGCATTCTTGCCTGCTGAGCCACCGTGGCCCGCCCATTTTCTTGTAATTTGAATCAATTTTGAAAATTTGTAGTTATAAGGAACGTATGCATTCCATCTCATTTATCAAATTATTCCTCAGTGTTCTCCTATCTTTTTAATGCATCCTTGATCTGTGATGATAGCTCCTTAGTTCATGTCTTATACTAGCCCCTATTATCTTCTTTCTTTCCTTCTTCATCAAATTTGATTGATGTTTATGAAACTTTTTAGCTTTTCCAAAGACACAACATATGTTTTTACTGTTTTTCATTGTGCTTATTTATGTATATATATTGGTTACCATGCCCTTCCTTCTATTCTGTGTGGATTTAAATATATTTTACCAACTAGTTTAAAAGGATACTTAGATAATTGAATTTCAGATTTCATTATTTTAATATACCCATTTCAGAGATGCAAATATATCACTCTAAGCAATTTTTTATCTACCTCCCTCACATAAGTTCAAGTATTTTATAATTTTTGACTCTTAGTCTCCTTGGAAATATATTCTATATTTTCCAAATATTTGCAGATTTGGAATTATATATTTTTATTTGATTCTTAACTTAATTCTTTGTGTTGAAAGACCATCAATGCTCTCATTGACTTCAAACCTTTAAAATGTTTTAAAGTTTCTTTTATGACCAAACATGTCATCAATTTTGGTACATGTTCTATATGTCCTTTAGAAGCACATACATATAAGAAGATAATGAATTTTATATGTTGTGTCCATATCTAAATAATTGTGATTTAATTTTTATTTTTTTACAATTGCATAGTTTGGTTTATTTTCATAACAGAAATATCATGGTTTATATTTTTAGCTAAATTATCTCACAAAATCATTCCTATTTTAGAAATCTTATGCCTTATGAGAAACGCTGTCACATCCTCCATCTCTCCCCAAAATTTCACTCAGATAAAAATGTGTATTTTTGCAGGTGGTGGCTGCTTTCTAGTTTGACTGCAATACAAAACAACAAAGTAAAATCAGTTGCAAAGTTACAATGTGTTCTTGGCAACCAGCAATTTGTACAAAGTAATCTATATTGACAGAATTACTCTTTTTCTTAAAGAAAAAAAATTAAGCCTAGTTTAAGAACACCCAGTCAAATCACTAAACAATTTCATATAAAGACCATTTCTATAATGAAAATGGATACTGATTAGGAGATCTTTTTAAAATATTTGTCTCAGAAAGCTATATGGATCAAATCTCAGCTCAAATCATTTTTCTTCTCAATCCTTTAAGATTTGGCTCTAAGATCTTTTTCCATAACAGGATTATATGAAGATAGGCTTGAGGTACAGAAATGTATTTCCTTAGTTGATCTGTTTCCTCACTTTTGTAAGTATGCCTGGACTATTGTCCAGTGTAGGATGCATACACACCATATTGAATGGAAATTTACAGCCACCAAAAAAAAAGATGTCACCTCAAAAATTCAGGGGTTTGACTTGATCTGTTTAGCTGCTGAGGATCCTACACACGGACGATGAAATTAGTGATACTTTGCTTGTAAACAAATGAGATGGTTAGGAGAAAGTCACTGGTATTTTAAAATCAGGTCTGTTTTTAAAATTATCACTTCTGATGCACACCTGCAAAAACAGCAACATTACATGGAAGGCTGCAGATTAGTCAAAGTACATGTGAAGATTTTAATTAGAGTATGCTAATGGAGAAGATGAAAATCAGTCTAAAATGCAAGTTTGGTTTCAAGAATATCTATATTGGCAGCTTGGTACCTTTATTCTGTAGAATCTGGTGTCTGCTAAAGTCATTGACAAGACATGATGATATCTTTAACAATGATGAAATTGTTTCCTGTGCAAAAATATTTTAAATGCCTGTAATATGACGTTAATCTTGGTTCTGGGACAGCATACTTATATCAGGGTTCCAAAAGGCAAAAGTTCCAAAAGCAATACAACCAAACACAAGAACAACTTCCTTTTATAAAGAGCTTAGTTGGTATATTATATATATATATGTATGTGTGTGTGTGTGTGTGTGTGTGTGTATAATTTTAAAGGATTTTGTTCCTTTTAACTTGCTTTAGCTTCTCTGACTTTTAAATTTTGAAAATATTAAAGAAGTATTAAAGAGTTAAAATATGGAGTTTGAGTACAAGTTTTCATTTCATTATGTATTTCTTAGTGAGAAATAGGACTTTGTTTATTTTCTCAATGCTTGTTTGAACTACTACCCTGGTTATTATGTTCCATAAATAAGCTATTTTTCAAAAAGCAAGTTTAGCTTGAACCCAAATATTGTAGGGCAGAGATGCCAAAACATGCTTCCTCATGCAGGACAGAAATGACACTGCATTTTGTAGGCTGTTCCAGTCAATGTAAATTGAAGAAAATCTATAAACTTTTAAACAAAAGTAAGTTAAACATTTCATCATTTAAAATCCCCTCACAAGCAATTTAATTTATGCTCAAGAAATAATTTGATACATTTTAAGCTTATTATACTCAAGGGTTTAGTTGATCCTTTCATGTTTACATGACTAACTTTAGTTTTATCAACATTCTTTCACTGCTTTACATTATTCAGTGGTTATAATTCCCAGAAGTACTTAACTAAGAGGATAAAATTTTTAATGAAACATTAAAGTTATTGGATTTTTTTTTTTATACTGAGCATACAATGGTTTTGATTGCCTTGACTGAAAACCTCAATTGACGATTGTGTTGCAAGTTTATTGAAGTAGAGTAATTGAAAAACACCTTGTCATGGTCAGGTTCAATGGGTCAACTTGGCCAGGTGGTGGTCCCCATTTGTCTGGTTGGACAAGTGCTGGTCTGTCTGTTGCTATGAGGACATTTCATAGAATTAAATCATGATCACGTTGGCTGCTTCCACAGCTGTTTGTATTTGTAATTAGCCAAAAGGAGTGTCTTCTGCAATGAGTGATGCTTAATCTAATCGCTGAAAGGCTTTTAAGGAGGATTCGGAAGAGACAGTTTCTCTCCTATGGAGTTCATCCAGACCCTTCATCAGAGTCATCAGCTTCACAGCCTGCCCTACATATTTTGGAATCTACATTCCCATGTTTACATGAGACACTTTTATAAATTTTATATCTATGGGTATTTCCTGCTGATTCTGTTTCTCTTAGAGAACCATACCTGATGCACACCTCAAGAAATTGTTGAAGGTATGCTCTTGCCTTATTTGACTCGGTATGTCCAAGATTGCTGTTCTTTTTGTAAGCTCCACTTTATTACTACTAATAACAACTTTGGATTTCTGGTTCTTATACTTTCAATCATTGTTCATATACTTACAACACACTAAAACTTACTCTGATTCTACATATTTGCTCCAGGAAATTCCTTTCAATAGAACAATCTAAAACCAGGTACAATGAGGAAACATTTCTGGCCCCCTGAAGTGTAATCACAGAATGTTCTATATTGTTTTCTGACATATGCAAATAAACTTTCTGATATGTAAAAACATGCATGTGATACTATATTAAGGTAAGTGTGTATTACACATGATGAATGAAGAGTACAGTGAAAACAGCTAAATCTGCCATACTTCCTATATAGAGTAGTAGGAATCCTATGATGTTGGGTTCAAATATGCACTTTAGTAGTACTTAAATATTTCAATGTATTATTTCATAATATCTTTAGATACTAATCTGTTCGCAGTCATTTCTGAAGCTGCCTATCTTGCAACATAGACCATTTTATACCAAGTGTTATATTTCCTCTTAGTTGGGCTTTAATAAAACAATGCTTTTCAAATTGTTGTATTAAAATTAAAAATTGCTACCTGCCCATAGAGTACAAATGCTTCACTAGCTACACAAAATTGGAAATCATTTATATAATATCAGTATATAGCAGCAGAAATAACAGTTTACATAATAGAACTATATACCTGAAAGCATTTAGGACTCAATCCACTTAAGAGCACATCTATATGCCTGTTCATGAAAATTTTAAGTAAGCTATGTAATCTTCTAGTTACAAGAAATTAATATTTCTTTTAAAGGGACAGGAGCATTATCACTATCCATATGGCATCTGATATATATATTACAAAACACATAAACACATAGTCTTTCAATTCTGAAGGAAATGTCTATTAAAATATGAGTTAAGCTACAAGCCAATTCCATAATCTAATTTAACAGGACTAGGCATATAAGTTACAGTAGGAGAGAGAAAATATCACCCATATATTAAGACATAAATCCCCAGAACAATGAATGCCAGCCACCTGGGACATATTTTTTGTATACATCTTTTATATAGGAAATTTTATGCAAATTTGTTAACTTCCATTTTCAAGTACATATTTACTTTAGAATTCATGAGAACTGACAGTTGTGTTAGACAAATGTTTTGCATAATAACTCAGTTGTTTCTAGTGCAAACATCGCTTTTTTAAGATTCATCTTAGTATTGTCCTATGCCAAAAAAAAAAAAGCCTAGATAAAGATAGTGGAATCCAACTAACAATATAAATCAGATTAAGAGGAGGTAGACTTCAGTTTAGTGCCTGAAATATGCTTATAGTTCATAAAATATGACTATATTCTTCTAAAGCGGTCCTCTAAGTTGGCTTTTACTCTACCATATATTCAATTCTCTTAAATCTCACTAAGTGGGAAAAAGAAGAAAAAAATAGTCTTACCGATTTTTTTAGCAGCTAGCTGTCATCAGTTTTAGTTTTTTATGTAACTCAAAAGTTCTTCTTTTTCCACTTGGTATCCTCTTTTTCCCACTATCTCACAAATGTTACAAAAGAGCTCCAATTTTTTTTTTTCTTGAAGAAATGCTCACTTTTCTAATGTCATGGCTACTTATAGGAAATGGAGGAAAGGGCTATGCTGCATTTCCTTTAGAGGACAGGGCTCTCCTAAGTCCTGCAGCGGCTCATGTACATGTATAATCACATCAGATCAGGTTCCCTAGAATCTATAATGGAGCACTGATAGAATTTCAGTGTTTCTGAACTAGCTGTCGCTTTAATTAACTCTTTCATATTTTTAACTATAGAAAGCCAAATTTTTTGCTTCTTTTGAAATCGTCAACCTCAATTCCAATTTTTTTGATACAATCCTGTACTTTGAATAATGAAGCCAAGAGAGTCATTCACTTTGGAGTAAAACCTTCAGCATATTTGCACTAATGCCTATACATATTTGTTCTTATGAATTTTAAATCTTTTATATTGTCTCTGTGCTTACCAGTGGGTATTACTCTTTTCCAGTAATCTAACTCTTTCTTCCCCTGGGTCTATTATGTTTTTATATTCCAACTGTTATTTCTTAGTTCTCATTTCTTATTCAATTTTAGAATTTTCATTTGTTTTATATATATTTTATAGACTCAGGTTCTCCAAATCAGCACTCATTTTCTCAAATAGGTCTTTTAAAACAAATGTCTAAAAATTTCAGTATATGAATAGCATCCAAGGCAATTTTTATTGCCTGATTTTTGTTTATTTTGGTTCATGCATTCCTGTTTCCTGAAATTTGCAATTGTTACATGCTGTTTATTTTGTATGAAAAGTATAAATAGCGACTTGAATAATATTATACTGCAAGAATATGGACAGAAAATCTTGATTTTAACAGAGACCTAGAGGATTCAGAAATTTAAAATACATTGAAAATTAAGATTGTCAGACTGGAATATACAGCACGACCAATATATAGGCTGTTTATAAGAGGCATTCCTTAAGTATAAAGAGAAAGAAATATTGAAAGCAACAGTTCTGGATTTCATATTTTGTGAAAAGTTTGTATGTTCTTCCTGCTTATGTAAGAGCAACACTAGAAATTGAGCTGAAAGTTCCAAACTGGTATTTATGGAGTCCTTTCTCTTTGACAAATATAAACTGCATTTTCTGTTCTAATCACCATTTGATTGCTTATAACCAACAATAGACTTATTTGTCTTTTAGCTCTTTACTTGATGCTTTCTGTTCTGCTTCTCTCTCTCTGGTCCTTTGTCATTTAGGAAATACAGCCTCACTTCTCTTCAGTTACCTTTTCTCGAAAATATTGGTCCATCAAGTTCTGGCAACCACAGAAACTCTATAACTTCTACAGATGAGTCCCCAATTCCATGATACTATAGAAGGTTTTGAAGCAACAATTTTTCCTTGACCATTGGCCCAATTTGTTTAGGAATTTGGAAAATTTTGAGGTAAAAATTGGGTCAAAATGCCACGTTTGTCTCAATTCAGCTCCCGTGTCCAGTAATTTGAATCCTTCAATCTTTCTTGCTTTGGTTGCTTTCTAATGCCTTCAAATGCCCATTGTTTGTGTCTTATTTTTAGTTTTTCCCTGCAGTATGTTTTAGTTTGATAAAAGCTGCTGTCAGAAGCTGAGATA
>PVIY010053989.1:0-14420 GCA_004026745.1 Myrmecophaga tridactyla | reverse complement strand
GGCTCACCGTTGGCGGAACTCCTGGAAGACGATTCTGTTGGGGAAGCCCTGGCGACAGATCCGGATGCCTTCCAGCACCCCGTTGCACCGCAGCTGCTCCAACACCAGGAATGCATCCAGCTTGCCAGACTGCAAGGGTGAAAGAAGGCAGTGGACCAGGGGGTAGGGAGGCCACAAGCCCCAAGTCTCATGCCTGGGATGACCAACCCGGCCAACTCGGGGGATATCAGCAGAGGCACCAAATGAGGTCCCAGCTGCAGCACAAGTTACCCAGGACTGCACTTTTGCTGGGCGTTCAGGCCCTTTAATAGGTCTCATACTTTGTGGCACTAGCATCACCTGGATAGAAACTAAGACTTCCTCCTTGCCACCTGCTTGCCCCTTCCCTTCCTGCCCACCACCAAGTTCTATAGCTCCTACCTCCCAAAGATTTCACCTCCCCATTTAGCCTTCTCTCCCTCTCCCAATCCCTGCCTCACACCATCTCACGTCACCAACACAGAACTACCTTCACTCCTCACTCCACACTTTTGCTTATACTCGTCCCTCGGCCTAAGAGGCTTCCCCACCCCACACTCCATTTCACCAGAAGACGCCTGCTCATTCTGAAAGTCCACATCCTCCTGCGGAACCCTGATGCTGGCGTGGAAGACCTGGCTCCTTGGTGTCCTCATATTTTCCCACATTCCACCCTGGTTATCAACTTGTGCATCGACCTGTCCCACTAGATCAGGATTTCTCAGCCTCAGCACAATTGGCATTTGGGGCCAGATAATCCTTGCTCTTTGGAGACCGTCCTGGGCCTTCAGGATGCTGAGTTTAGCATCCTTGGCCTCGACCCACTAGATGCCCACGGCATGCCCTACTCCAAGCTGTGACAACCAAAAACATCCCCGGGCACTGTCAAGTGTTCCCAGGGGACAAAAATCACCCCTTCTTGAGGACATCTGCTGGATTATGAGAAACCTGCAGGCAAGGACAACATCTCATCCAGCACCAGATTCCCAGCACCAGGCACAGGTAGAAGAGTTCAGTAAACATCTACTGGAATAGTGAATGAATGGATGACTGGGGACCCCAGTGCAGGCTGTAACCATCTCTGGGTACTCCCTCCCTTGCTACCCTGCCTCCTCCTGCCTCCCGAATCCCCCAGCTCCTCCCCCTGCCCCTCCACCCGGGCCCTCAGTGCCTCCCTAGCCCCTGCCTCGGACGCCCCGATGCCCCCGTGACGCGGACCCCGCGCGCCGGCCCTCACCCTCTTCTCGTGGTTGGGGATGATGCAGCGCACGAAGTTGGGCGTGGTGTTGCGCAGCGTGGTCATGAGCTTCCCGAGCTGCTCCTTGTACAGCTGCCCCACCGTGCGGAACATGCCCTTCTTGGTCTTGGAGGCGCTGGGCATCGAGCTTTCCGTCATCTTGGCCATCTGGTCCAGCCCCACGATACGGTCCACTGCGGGGCAGGTACGGGGCGGTGTCAGCCCTCGGCCGCCCACAGCCACCCCCAACCCCCGCAGCGGACCTGGAGGGTGGCGTGGGCGGGCGAGGACCCCCCGTGGAGGATGTTCCCGGGGAGACCCCAGGTCCTCACCATGCCCTCTCACTCCTTCCTCTGCCAGCCAACGCCTTGCCTCCATGCTCCCCCGGCAAGGTGGAGGGGTGCTAGGATTGGCTTCTAAGCACCATCTATTTGGGAAACCCCATGAGCTCATGAGTGGGGGGTGGGAGGGGGACAAATTCCCTCTGACATTGCCACAGAGACCTGGAGTAAAGTCTGCTGTTGCCACTGGCTCACTGGGTGACCTCACCCTGGTGTACCACTTAGTGCCTTAGTTTCCCTATCCACGAAATGAAGGAAATGACAGCACGCACCTCATATGGAGGAAGACATGGATAAGGCATGTGGGAGCCTTTGCCTCTCTGCCCAGCCTTTAGTTCTTCGCTCACCAACAAATACTGATTGAGAACCTGCTACATGCCAGGCCCTGGAGATAAAGCCCTGAACAAAACTGAGACCCCACCCCCCCACCCACCACCCCTCCCCCACATACCCAGGAGACTCATTATCTTTGGCTACCCTAATGAAGGAGACAGGCAAGCACACATATAAGTATAAAATATCTCAGGTGGTGAGGAAGGCTTAGAAGGAAAATAAAGAAATAAAGCAGGGTAAAGAGGGAGAGGGATGGGGTGCTCTCTTAGGGCAATTTGGGGGGGTCTCTCTGATAAGCTGGTATTTTAGCAGAGACCCAAAGGAAGTGAGGAAGCAGCCATGCAGACATCGAGGTGTTAAGGATTGAATCACATCCCTCCCAAAGGCACACTAGAGTCCCAAACCCTGGCCTTGGGAGGCAAATGCATTTGTAAACAGGATCTTCAAAGATCCTATTACTTAAGGGGAAGCCAAACCAAATCAGGGTGGATGGTAATCCAACATGACTGGAGTCTTTCTAGCTCCTGGACACAGTCAGGAGGAGACACACTGCAAGCCGCCAACAGAATGCTACAGACTTCTAAGGAAGCATGCCCTGCCAACACCTGCATCTTGGGCATCTAACCTCCAGAACTGTGAGACAATAAATTCCTATCAACCAGTCTGTTACAGCAGCCCCAGCAAACTAAGACAGCAGGGAAGGAATATTCCAGGCTGGAGGTTTGATAAACACCCTGTGGTAGGAACCCACCACATTAGTAAGCGCTCAGCAAAGAACAGCCAGAAACATTATTGCAGGGATTCTTCTTTTTCCCAACACATAACCAGCTCTACCCACTGGCACTGGCACTGGCACTGGATTGCACCATTTCTGCACCTTAGACTCAATTAAGGTGTGCTATAATAATCTCTTTGCTTGTCCGTCTCTCCCATAAGACTGTGGGGTCCCTGAGGGCGGGGCTCTGCCAAATGCACAGGAGTCCCAAAGATGATCAGTCCAGGCTGAGAGCTGTACCCAGTCCCATGCTTGGCACATGCTTGACTGCTCAGCAATGTTAGCACAACTGACTCTCCATGGAGCATTTTCAACCTAAAACAAGGGCAGCTAATCCCATAAGCTCCAGGCCCACAGGGTCCTTGTGTCAAGAAAAATCTTCTGTGAGCACTAGGCATGAAAACAGCATGCCCACCCTTGATGATCATTACCACAGCCAACATTTATTGAGCACTTGCTTTGGGCACGCGAGGTGCTAAGCACTCACATGGATTTCCTAGACATTGGTTCTCAATATGAACGAAAATGTGGTCCTCTGTACCAGCAACTTCAGCATCACTTGGGAGCTTTTTAGAAATACACATCCTCATGCCCCCTCCAAACCTACCAAATGAGAACCTCTGGGGGTGGAGCCTAGCAACCTGGGTTTAAGCAAATCCCCTGGGTGAGGCTGAGGCACACGCATGTTTTAGCACCACTGGTTTAATTTAACCCTCCTAATAAACCTGAGAGAGGTGAGAACCATTATTGTTTCCCCAGTTTTACTAATGAAAAGTCTGAAGCTTAATCAAGTAACATGACTTATCCAAGATCACACAGCTAGTAAGAGGCAGAGACAAAGTATGAAGTTAAGTCTTTATGACTCCTGATTTAGGGCACCACCATGCCTCAGACACTATGTTTCCTCCATGTGCCACCTGAGTCCGAACCTCAGGACCTTCACCCTGGGGTACACATGTGGGGTGAGGGGCTCAGGGCTCACCATTCAGGAAAATAAGTGGTTGAATGTCTCAACAAGATGTCACTAGCACGTGCCAACAATACCCATATCTACATCAAGTGTGGGCATCGGTGCAGCTGGAAGAGGCCTTGGGTCTTTGGGAGCCAGTTTTCCTGCTGAAAGCAGCAACCTGAGCCAGGAGGGCCTCACCATCTTTCAGAATTTCCATTTCCTCTTGAGTCAGTTTTAGTAATTTGTGTGTCTCTAGGAATCTGTCCATTTCATATAGGTAGAAATCTAACCCATTGGCACACAGCTCTTCGTAGTATCCCCCTTTTTTTTATGCTGTATGGCAGGATCATATTTGATTCTTTTCCATGTGAGTATCCCATTACTGCAGTACCATGTGTTGAATTTTTTTGTTGTTGTTGGTTTATTTGTTTGGGAAGTGCATGGGCTGAGAATCAAACCTGGGTCTCCCACATACTGGGTGAGAATTCTACCACTGCCCTACTCTTGCACCCACCCTGTAGTATTCTCTTTTAATCCTTTAACTTTCTGTAAGGTTGCTAGCAACACCCCCACTTTCATTTCTGATTTTAGCTATTTGTGCTGTCTTTAAAAATTTATTTTGGTCAATGTAGCTAAAGATTTGTCAATTTTGTTGATCTCTGCAAAGAACCAGCTTTGGGTTTTGCTGATTCTCTCTACTGTTTTCTATTCTCTATCCCGGTTGCCTTACCATCTTTCCACAGATCGGCCACAAACTTGTCAGAGGAGGCGTTGAGGAGGGAAGTCACATTGTCGTTCAGTGGGTCCATGTTCTTGGTCAGCCAGGCGCTCGCGTTGTAGTCCACCTGCCAAGACCCCAAGGACCATCCACCAGTAAGAGCCTCAGTGAAAAGGCAAGGGCAGGGCCTAGGCCTTCCCGTTTCCCCCCCGGATCGTCCCAGGTCAGGAGGAAATGACAAGGGCAGCTGCTATGATGGGAATCCATAAGCACCAGTGGAGATACCAACAGGGTGAAACTTAAAAGAGCCTGCAGGGGACAACAGGTCACCCACAAATGGCAGCCACTGCTGGGAAGGACTCGTCGCTATTCCATATAGTCTAGTAACCCTCTCTGGTGTCCCCAGCATGATGCCTGCTGAGTTATCAAAGATTTAAGAGATTTTATCATGGGAAATATCCTCCCCCTCACACTCAAAGTTCTCCTCTCAATCACAGAAGGCATGACAGAAAACCTGATCTCTAAATTCAGCTTGGAGACCTCTTTTCTCCTCTCTGATGAATATAATTTTTGTAACTTGGAGATTTTGATACATAGATGTACAGATAAAGGACATAGAAGGATTCTTAGATTCCTGACTTGAACACAGAGAGTGGTACAAGCCTTACTTTTGTTACTGTGACTATGAAATGCTGTGACTATGAATAAAATAGCTTTGGTGGATTATTATGAGATTTGGGCTGTAATAGTGATGGCCAGAACTGACCTGAGAGGAGATTGAAAAAAAAAGACACTTATGAAGTAGAGAAAAGAGAAAGTGTTCCCCCTGGATGCTTAATGGAACATATGTACTCCCTTGAGTATAGGGTGGGGTCAGTAAGCTTTTTTTGGTAAAGGGCCTGATAATAAATATTTTAGACTTTGCAGGCCATCTGGCCTCTGTTGCAAATACTCAGCTCTACCTGTGTTGCACAAAAGTAGCCATGGACAGTATGTAAACAAATGGGTGTGGCTGTGTTCCAAAAAAACTTTATTTACAAAAACAGAACAGTGGGCCGGTCTTAGTCTGCAGCTTTAGTTTGCCAACCCCTGGTACAGGACATCGCCTGTTCTGTGATGCACTGGAGACACCATGAAGTCAATCAAGAAGATTCTATGACCTCACTAAGTTATGTTTTTTCTGCATTTTCTTCCGAGGACCCTCAGGAGCTGTAGGAGAAGGGCTCATACGATAGCAGCCATGATGGAGTGATAATGATGGTAACAATGGTAGCAGTCATGATGATGACACTATAATAGATTGCCCCAGATGGCACATGCTAGCAATGGCAAGCCCAAGGTCATGCTAAGGGATTCTTATTGAGCCCATGATCAGGTCTGTGGGTCACCCCATTCCAGATGGCTCTTCCTGTTGGGTTTAACTTGCAGCAGGAAGGATTTAGTCTACCCAAGAAAGAACTTTCTGGCTACAATGGTTGAGATATATAAGAGAAGCTAAACCTTGTCCCCTACACTTGCTCTAAAATATCATATATAGGACCTGGTTGAGATTCAATACATACCAGGTACCTTTGGAATTCCCACCCAGTCCAGGGGTTCTGCCATTCCCAAATTATTCCTATTGTGAGCATCCTGCCTTCCATTTCCATTGGAACAGAGAGAGCTCTGGGAACCGTGGCTGGTACCTTCCCAGCATAGTGGATGATGGAGAACTCAGTTTTGTCCTTGAGCTGCTTGGGCTTCTGGAACTTGGGGTGGTTGCCCTGCTCGGTGCACAGCTTCTCCACGAAGGACGTATCTGTGGCTTTGGGGAACCAGCACTCCTCATCCAGCAGGGCCAGGACACCTGGAGGGTTGTTCTGAGGAAGACAGGTAAGATGGGGTCAGAGTAGGGGAAGAGGGCACCCCAGCCTCAGGCTCCCTAAAGCTGCCCACTCAAACATCATTCTCAATGCACAGGCACCCCCTACTTCCTTTACATATTTGACTACATATAAGGATGGATTATGCTCGCCCCCAACCCCCCGAAAGATCTATTCTCAAATGATTCTGTGTCCAATGAGCCCATATTAGGGATGAAAGGCAGGCACCTACAGAAGAGAGTGTTTGCTGCTGCCCCCTAGTGGAAAATATGCATACATAGCACACCGATTTCACTAGTCTTCCATTCATTGCTTTGCACAACAATCCACCAGAGTTTCTCTCCGTAGAGCATTTCCTTGTGGCTGAGATATTCTAAATGAAGGCGACAGGAGCACTGCCAAATCTGCATGTGCCATTCCCTCTTTTGTTCTTTACTTTCTGGACTCAGCTAAAATGCCAGTGCCTCAGAGAAGCATTTCCTGACAGTTCTATGCAAAACAAGCCTTTCTAAGTTACTCTCCATTTTGGGAGTTTTAGTTTCTTTAGCTGTTCGCCTGGTTTCATCGTCTTTTCCTCCAGGAGGTTAGAAATTGTGTCTATCTAGTTCACAGTTACATCCTCAGCTCCCAGGAGATGGCCTAGCCCATAGTGGGTGTTCAGCAAATATACTTATAGCAATTATTTGTTTTGCACCTACTGTTCGCACTGTTCTAGGAATTTGGGAAATGTTGGCAAGCAAAACAAAGACTTTGGGGAATGAATACAAGAGAGAGGATGGAAAACAAAGGGAAGGGAGAAAAAAAGGAAAAGGAAGAGAAGGGAAAGAAGGAAGGAAGGGAAGAGAGGGAAGAAAGGAAGAAAGGAAAGAAAGAAAAAGAGAAAATACCTTTGACATTAAAATGTGGGCTCACAGAAAGTGTGATTAGTTCATAGAAATTCAGTCTACAGCCTTTCTGGACCCCGTGATGGGGGAAGCCTGTGCACATGTGGAGCACATGCGGGGTCCACGTGTCAGCGACATGTGTGCAAGAGGGAGGTGGGCACGCGGCCAGGCCCGGCCTCTCACCGGCCTTTCGATGAGCTCGATGCAGGGCTGCAGATCCAGCCCGAAGTCGATGAAGTTCCACTCGATGCCCTCACGCTGGTATTCCTCCTGCTCCAGGATGAACATGGTATGGTTGAACAGCTGCTGCAGCTTCTCATTGGTGTAGTTGATGCACAGCTGCTCGAAGGAGTTCACCTGCACACAAGACACCAGGGGTGGTCCAGTGAGCTCCCTGGTATGAGGGCAGGGGACTCAGGCTCTAGGTGCTCCACCCTGGAGAGAGCCCCATGGCCTGACACCCTGTCCACAAGAGCCTGTTCTACGTGTTCAGCACCCAGTAGGGTTTGGGCCCCAATGAAGGTTGTCTTTTTTTTTTAATACTACTCTATTCCCATGCACTTATCTCTTCGAATTGCAGAGTGAACATAGTCACTCCCATTTTACAGTTGGGGAAACTGAGGTTCAGAGAGGGAGTAACTCTTGTAGATGTATTTTAGGAAATCCGTCAGTCGAAGACCTTCCCCTTTCCCTGAGAACTTCCACTCGTGGGGGTGGACACAGTGGCCATATTTGTGCTGTGTTAAGTGCTACAAGATCCTGAAGACAATATTTGAATCAGAGGCGACCATGTGGCCCAAGGTAGGTGAGTCAAAGGAGATTCATTTCTAAGATGTTGGTTGGAACTGTTGGGAAAACATGGGCTCTTTTTCTCCAAGGCGGCTGAGAGACAGTCTGGAGCTGTGGCAGCCATTCTGCCACCTTGATGGGAGAGCTTCCTTGAAAATGAAGCTAAAGTGGAGGAAGAGAGAGAAAGACGGCAAGTGATCAGGTCCTGCCTATTGGAGACAGCTGTGCTCTGGCTTTCTAAGATCCACAAATCAATCCAGTCCCTGTCGGATTTCTGTCTCCTATACCCTCAAAGGTCTAACCTTAACTAGACAGCCTCCAATCCTATAGCGGCCATCTGTCTGCCTTTCTCTAAAATAATCATTTGTCGAAGAGAAAGCTTTGTCCCACAGACCCAAGACCATGGCTGTCATGATCCTGCCAAGCTATACCTCAAAGATCTCAAATCCAGCGATGTCCAGGATCCCCAGGAACGAGGCCCCTTGCCTGTGGGTCTTGTCTAGGGCTTTGTTCACACGACTGAGTATCCAGCGGAAAAGGCGCTCATAAGTGGCTTTGGCCAGGGCCTCTACAGCAAAGTCTGCCTGCAGGGGTGAGCAAGGGGAATGCAGTTATTTCCAGGGCGGGGCAGGGGGTGCATTTTCACATGAGCCAAGCTGGTGGTTCAATTTTTATTCTTCCCCTAACTATATTCAGTCCTTACAAAACAAATGAGCAAAAACAAAAGGGAATTAGACCACCTTGACAACCAGCAGAAAAGAAGCAGCAAGCAATAGAGTGGTCAGATCTCAGTAATGAATGGATAGATAGTTAAATAACTCCCTATAGAGGTACTGTGGAATCTGTTCCATCCCAGAGACCATTCAGAGGTAGAGAGCCCTGACGCTAGAAAGGGGACAAAGTACCACCAAGAGATCAAGATAAGGACACAAGTGAGGAACTGTGCTATTCTTGTTCAGTACTAGATCCTCTGAACCTGACAAGGGACTTTGAAAAGGGCATTGGATGGATGGAACTCTAAAGAGAGGGACACGTGAATGAGCAGATGGCCGGATGGATGAATGGATGATAAATAGAAGTGTGGGTGGATGAAAGGATGTATGGAGGGATGGGTAGGTGGAAGGAAGATTCTGCAAGAATAATTGGCAAGCGCATCATTACCTGTTCCTTTGTCTGAGCTTTCTGTACCACATCTCGACCAACTTTGATACGTGGGGTAAGGATGGATCTGGTGAAATCCGTCACATTGATTCCCATGAGGTGGCAAACTTTCTGAGCAGCTAGATGGAGAAAAGAAGCATCCTGAGTTCATCACCAAAGTGCATCACATGGATATTTATGACCTGTGGTTTCTCCGGGAGAAATGGAGCATGATAAGAGAGAATAAAGCATGAAAGAGTCCTAAAAACTGCTGTCCCTAGTGATCTTGTCCCAATGTTTTGTTAAGAGGCAATGATGGGGGTGGAAGGATGAATATACCCCAACTGGGGGCTTAGAGTCAGACCATTCCAGGTTCAAGTTCTTGGCCCTTGCCTACTTCCTAGACATGATACAAACTATGCAACCTCTCAGAACCTTGCTTTCCTGAGCTTTCAAAAGGGGCAACTATATGACACTGTTGGGTTGTCACTGAGATTACATAAAGTCAGGTGTGTATAATTATTTCTCAGCTATTGCATGGGTTAAACTTACAATAAACATTCTCTGTAATTTATCTGATATTCAAATTCAACTGAGCATCTTGTATTTATCTGGCAACCCAGTTTGTGGGGACTCTTAAGGTCTGTGTCCCTAAAGACACTGTATATACCACAAGAACAGGGGCTGGGCCCATCTTGTTTCCTCCTATATCCCAATGCCAAGCACAAATTAGGTGCTCAAGAAATATTTGTTTAATAAAACAAATGAGTGTGGGAGGGGGTGGTTCCCAGGGCTCTATCTGGTCTAAAATTATTAGTTTTTTTTTCTACCTCTGATTACACATTAGGGTCTTTAGAAGTGAAAAGTTTGAAAAGAAGAGAGAAGTCAGGGACAATAACCCAACCCTGCTCTTGTTAACACTCCAGAGACCCTCATCCAGAAAAATAACTGAAAGGAAGTGAACTTCCCTTTCATCCACTAAGTCTCCAGTTATTGGGAAAGGACAGCAAGTACCTGTGTTATCAGGCATGGACGCCTGGTCCGTGTTTCTCTCCTTCTTGAAGACAATATTTCCAAGCTGCAGGACGGAGGACACCACCTTCAAAATTGCTGAAGTGGGGAGAGAAGAGCAAAGCACAAACGTCAACACCAAAGCGCTTTGGCAATTTGGAGTCTAAAAGTCACTGGAGGCCCATCCATGTCCTTCCCCTGAGAAGACTCAGTTCTGAGCTCCAGACCTTGGATAAAGTCAAACTACTCAAAGTCCCTGCCAATAAGAAAGAAAACTTGGGCAGAGGGGTTTTGATTATTTTTAGATTGTGCCACAATGAAATATTATACAGCAGGGGTTGGGAAACTACAGCCTGTGGGCCAAATCCAACCCATCGTCTGCTTTTTCTCTTTAATGCAGTTTTATTGAGATATATTCACACACCATACACACCATTCTAAGTATACAATCACTGGTTTGCAGATGGTTGCGCATACATCCCCATGATCAATTTTAGAACATTTTGCGGTCTGCTTTTGTAAAAACATTTTATTAAACAGTCACACTTGCTCATTACTTATTGTCTGTAGCTGCTTTCACACTTCAGTGGCAAGGCTGAATCACTGCAACAGAAATCATATGGCCCACAAAGCCTAAAACAATTACTATCTAGAACTAGAGTGAGAAGAGGACAGGATGCAGTCAGACAAAATATATTGATTACGTCACCATAAGAGTTCCCAATGTATGGCATGTATACCACCAAGGTACTCAGGATGGATGATTTTAGGTGGTATAAGCATTTAGTAATTTGGTATATATTCTAATTTATTAGAAACAGTATTACCAGGACATAAAATTTGTGATTTTGCAGATATTATTGTTTAGGACAAAGCCACAATGGGTAGGCTATAGTAATCCACCCATCCATAAAAATATTAAGCTAGCAGTAATACAAATGGAATCTGGAAATGGCATCAATCACAAATTACTGAAGTCAAGCAAATGGATCTAGAGATTCCTGGGAGGGTTTAGTAAAGAACGTCCCCCTTTGCCAGGGCCACCTAATCTGAGCACCTGTACTAGGTGGCTACTGGTAGGTACCTCTTCTTCAGAGGGGCCTGGTGACTCCCTCGAAGGTGGGAAACACTGAATGACAGTGGGGAATCGGTCCAGGGAAGGATATGGCAGCTGACTACATGGGCACTGGAAACCAGGAGACATGGCTATTTGTTTGTCCAAAATAAAAGGTCTATAAACAAAGTTGTACTCCCCAAACTTCCAGTAGTTCTTAACCCAAATACCATCTGGCCTTCCATCCCATCAGATACCACCTACTTCACTGTAATAAATTTAAGCTCAGCAATCTTTGATATCCCTCTTGATTCTAAAAGTCAGCACTATTTCCTTTTACCTGAGAACAGCAACAATATTCCTGGACTGTCGTGCCTCAAGGATTTACAAAGCCTACTTCTATTTCCCCTGGATTCTTAATCAGAATCTTCAGCACATAAACTTCCCACAAGGATCGATATTAATACAATATGTAGATGACCTACCTACTGATTTGTTCTAAAAGTAAGGAGACTTGTGAGAAAGATTTCCTTTACTTACTAGTGGTCTGGGGCAAAAAAAGGACATAAGGTATCCATGGGTAAACTACAATTTTGTCAAAGGACTATACGATACTTGGATGATGCTCTATCTCAGGAGGGGGAAAGACTAAGTCCTGACAGGCTCTGCACCATTCTAAACTTCCCTCGGCCAATCATGAAGAGGCAACTTAGGGGATTCTTAGGGTTATCTGGCCATTGATGGCAATGAATAGCTAACTTCTCAGCTATTAACAGCCCCACTCCATGAACCTACTAAAACTAGTATTCCAGAACTCCTTCCCCAGGCTGATAATGCATAAAAGGCATTTATCTACCTAAAGACAAATTTATCACAACCACTTCCCTGGGACTTTGAAATTATAAGGATATCTTTTTATTTGTACGTGAAAGAAATGGACATGCTTTGGTAAGTCCTAACTCAGAAGCATGGAGACAAGCAGAGGCCTATCACTTATTATAGCTTAACCCTTGACCCAGTCGCCAAGGCCTATCTACCTTGTCTTAGGGCAGTCACTGCAGCTGCTAAATTGGTTGAATCTTTAGCCAATATGGTCCTAGGCTCTCCCCTATGTCTAACGGTCCCCCATGCAGTACAAACTCTTCTTCCAAAGGTGAATACCCAATGTTTTTCTGCTAGCACATTGACTTCACGTGAAATCCTTTTCCTGACCCCTTCCCACATACGAACAATTGATGTAATTCCTTCAATCCAACCATGATCCTTCCTCTTCTGGAAGAAGGCCAGCCCCATGACTATCTGTCCCTTATTTGTGAAACTTCCTACCCTTAGGATGGATCTCAGAGACACTCCCTTCCAAAACCCTGACCTTATTCTTTTCCTACTGGATCTTATCTTAAGAGTGAAGATGGTAGCTAACAGAGGAGCTATACAATAACTACCTCCCTGGAACCTCCTGAATATCAACCCTTACCTGAGGTTAAATCAGCCCAAATGGCTGTTTAAGTTCTGAATAAAGCCTGTAAATTCGCAGACTCTCAGCAAGTGAACATTTACACAGATAGTTAATACAATTTGGTGTAGTCCATGACTTTGGGAGGCTCTGAAAGCAAAGGAGATTCATGACATCTGCAAGGGCTCCCATAAAAAAAAATAGCCTTCTAGTAAATAAACTCCTCAAAGCTTTAAAACACCCAAGAGAGGGAGCCCTTATAAAAACAGACGCTCACTCAAGGAGAGACAATGAGAAGCATAAAGGAAATGCTTTGTCTGATCTCTATGCTAAAAGGGCAGCATAAACAACAATGTTGAGTCCATGGCTTATGATTTAAAAACCTGCAGACAAGATTAAGGAGGACTGTCAAAGGTTACTATTTAACGACTGGCTTCTGAAATTGAAAAAAAAAGGCTCAGAGCTAGATGTGCCTTCCATTCTGATGGGCTCTTGGTGGTTCTAGGACAGCTTCCTGGTAGCGTGGGTCCCTAAAATGGCCCACAGCCAACATCCTACATGAATACATCCACTGTGGTCCAGAGTCCCTCATTTCAACTCTAAAAAATCATTGGTGGGGGGCTTTAAATGAGAAGTAATGCAAGCGTATGACTCCTGATCCATCTGTCAATCACATAACCCTGGTAAACTGTAAAGGTTTATGTCAACTGAGAGGCCCCTTTGAGCATCTTCTAAATGAACTTCGTACAGCTACCTCTTTCTATGGAATATGACTATGTCCTTGTTATTGTATATATATTTTCTGGATGGAGAGAGACTTTTCCTTATTATAAGGCCACTGCCCTCACAGTAGCTAAGAAGTTATTAGACCTTTTTCTCCCTATGGGAAGAATCCCTGCTATTCTCTCAAGCAATAGAGTCACCCATTTTACTGGGACTGTGTCAAAGAACTTTGCAAGGTCTCACCCATCAACCAAAAGCTCCCCTGTCCCTACCATTCTCAGATGTCAGGAAAGGTAGAAAGAACAGATGGTATCTTAAAACTTAAATTATCTGATTCCCTCTTTCACCTTGGTCTAAAGTTCTTTCTTAGCTTTTATGGCCATAAGATCTAGTCTCTCAGGAAACACTGTCTTTGAAATCATATTGGGAAGACCCATAGGACTCTTTATATTATTTTCTCCTTCTATATCGGACTCCAATCTATTACAATTTGAAATTGGTAATTATCGTAAGGGACTAATAGCATCTGCCCAGTGTCACCATTCACAAATCCAGGCTGCCTTTCCCAAGGTTACTCCACAGTAGATGCTATATGACCTTCAACCCAGAGACTTGGACTCCTGGAAGAGACATCAACAAAAGATAGGACCTAGATGGGAAGGACCCTATCAAGTCTGACTGATTATCACTACAGCAGTAAAACTAGAGGAAACTGACCCCTGTGTCTACACGTCACACCAAAAAGATGTTCCAAGCCTTTTAGAGGTCACTTCCATTTTGAATCTCAAGCTAAAATTGACAGAAAGACTCGAGAAGCAGACAGTATATGATGTAGACAGCTTCTATCCAAGACATCAGAAGAAGTAGCTGATGCCCAACCTCACAGATCAAGCCCCACTTGGAACCAAGATATTAGATAATGTGCTGGTTTGAAAGAAAGTATGCCCCCTACGAAAAGCCATGTTTTAATATAAATCCCATTTCATAAAGGCAGAATACTCTCTATTCAATACTGTATGTTTGAAACTGTAATGAGATCATCTGCCTGGGTGATGTGATTTAGTCAAGAGTGGTTGTTAAATTGGATTAGGTGATGACATGTCTCCACCCATTTGGGTGGGTCTTGATTG
>PVIY010053988.1:0-14408 GCA_004026745.1 Myrmecophaga tridactyla | reverse complement strand
TAGTTTGCTAGCTGCCAGAATGCAATATACCAGAAGCAGAATGGCTTTTAAAAGGGGAAATTTAATAAATTGCTAGTTTACAGTTCTAAGGCCAAGAAAATGTCCCAATTAAAACAAGTCTATAGAAATGTCCAATCTAAGGCATCCAGGGAAAGATACCTTGGTTCACGAAGGCCAATGAAGTTCAAGGTTTCTCTCTCAAGTGAGAAGACACATGGCAAACATAGTCAGGGTTTCTCTCTCAGCTGGAAGGGCACATGGCGAACATGGTGTCATCTGCTAGCTTTCTCTCCTGGCTTCCAGTTTCATGAAGCTCCCCAGGAGGCATTTTCCTTCTTCATCTCCAAAGGTTGCTGGTTGGTGGACTCTCTGCTTCTTGGTGCTGCAGCATCCTCTGCTCTCTCCAAATCTCTTATTCTCCAAAATGTTCCCCCTCTTATAGGACTCCAGAAACTTATCAGGACCCACCCAAATGGGTGGAGACATGTCATCATCTAATTCAGTTTAACAATCACTCTTGATTAAATCACATCTCCAGGGAGATGATCTGATTACAGTTTCAAACATACAGTATTGAATAAAGATTATTCTGCCTTTACAAAATGGGATTTTGATTAAAACATGGATTTTCTAGGGGATATACATCCTTTCAAACCAGCACACTTACAAATTGCAAAAATATAATATTCTTAAATTTAGTAGATTGAAATGCTAGTGATCAATGAAAGGGAGGGGTATAGTATGTATGAATTTTTTCTGTTTTCTTTTTTATTCTTTTTCTGAATTCATACAAATGTTCTAAGAGATGATCATGATGATGAATATACAACTATGTGATGATATTGTGAATTACTGATTATATATGTAGAATGGATTGATCATATGGTAAGAATGTGTTTGTTGTTATGTTTTTTAAAAATTAAAAGATTAATTTAAAAATAGAATTTTGCATAACCAAATAAGTAATACTTTATTAATGTGATCTCATGATGGATCATAAAATTTGTCTGCCCTGCTTTTCTGCAAACTCAGTTATTAGGTCATCACAATGCATACTTTTAGCACTTCATTTTCAATTGATATAATTGAAAGCTACATTAGCTGCTCTTGGCAAATGCAAAGTCACAAATAATTTTTGATAACTTTTAATTCTGAGGAGAATCTTTCTGCTGATGCAACTATTACTGGAGCTGTTAAGAGTATTTTATAGTGTGTGACAACACTGTGATAAACTTCTGATCAATTATTTCAAAATATGTAAGTTCATCTAGAGCTGATGATCCCTCTGAAACAATTTTTCTAAAAATATTTAACTCTTCATACAATTCAGTTTTGTGTATGGCTGAAATTATTTTAAATGTAAATTAATGCAATGAAATTTTAATATTTCCTCTGGCATTTCCTGTAATTTTAGAGGATGAATAAGAAAATAAATGTAGCTTTATCCTCCTGGACCAAAAGGGGGAAGTGAAATGAAACAAAATAAAAGTTTCAGTGGCTCAGAGATTTCAAATAGAGTTGAGAGGTCATTCTGGAGGTTATTCTTATGCAACATACAGATATTCCTTTTCAGTTTTTGGTGTATTGGAATAACTAGAAGGAAATACCTGAAATTTTTGAACTGTAATCCAGTAGCCTTGATTCTTGAGGATGAGTGTACAATTATATAGCTTTTATGATGTGACCATGTGATTGTGAAAACCTGTGACTGACACTCCCTTTACCAGTGCATGGACATATGAGTAAGAAAATAAAGACAATAAATAAATAAATAATAGCAAGGTAGGAGATATAGGATGTTTTGAGTGTTCCTTTTTACTTTTATTTTTATTCTTATTTTTATTGTTTTGGAATAATGAAAATGTTCAAAAATCGATTGTGAAAATGATGATACTGTGAACCACTGATTGTGTACTTAGATGATTATATGGTATGTGAATATATCTCATTAAAATTGCATTTTAAAAGTGGTTTCATAGTGATGCCCCAATGAATCCCAGAGTGATTTGATCAGTGAGTGGAAAAATATTTGCAAAGTCCCCTTCAGGGAAAGGTGAAAACGGGGGAAAATTCAACCTCCCCAAGTTGAATTCTTGATATTCTCACAAGCAGTGTGAGCAACCAAAGCTATAGGCTGAGCCCCCAATCTTGGGGTTTGTTCATATGAAACTTAACCCCACAAAGGATAGGTCAAGCCTACTGAAAATTAGGTCTAAGAGTCACCCCCAAGAGAACCTCCTTTGTTGCTCAGATGTGGCCTCTCTCTCCAGTCAACACAACAAGCAAACTCACTGCCCTCCCCCTCTCTACATGGGACATGACTCCCAGGGGTGTGGACCTTCCTGGCAACATGGGACAGAAATCCTAGAATGAGCTGAGACTCAGCATCAAGGAATTGAGAAAACCTTCTCGACCAAAAGGGGGAAGAGTGAAATGAGACAAAGGCTAATAGATTCCAAACAGAGTTGAGAGGTTATCTTGGAGGTTATTCTTACGCATTAAGTAGATATCACCTTGTTATTCAAGATGTAATGGAGAGGCTGGAGGGAACTGCCTGAAAATGTAGAGCTGTGTTCCAGTAGCCATGTTTCTTGATGATGATTGTATAATGATATAGCTTTCACAAAGTGACTGTGTGATTGTAAAAACCTTGTGTCTGATGCTTCTTTTATCTACCTTGTCAACAGATGAGTAGAACATATGGAATAAAAATAAATAATAGGGGGAACAAACATTAAAATAAATTTAGTTTGAAGTGCTAGTGATCAATGAAAGGGAGGGGTAAGGGATATGGTACGTATAATTTTTTTTCTGTTTTCATTTCATTTCTTTTTCTGTTGTCTTTTTATTTCTTTTTCTGAATTGATGCAAATGTTCTAAGAAATGATCATGATGCTGAATATGCAACTATGTGATGATATTGTGAATTACTGTTTATATATGTAGAATGGAATAATCATATGTTAAGAATATTTGTGTTTCTTTCTTGTCATTTTTTTAATTTAAAAATTAATTTAAAAAATTTTTTTAAAGTGGTTTCATGATTTATATATCATTCAAACCCATTATATTATTGTGTCTTCAATTACAAGGAAAATTAATTAATTAACTTTCAAAATTAATTTTTAATAATTGTTTCATCCAAAACTGCAGATAAAATACTGTTATATTTCCATTGACTATGATCCCTAAATTTAATTTCTTTTTCTAAGTCTGTGGATATTTGCTTTGCAATGTTGTAGCGGTTTTCAAAACCAGAGATTCTAAATTCTGAAGGATGCCAATAACTCTGATATGCTTTATTGCAATGTCTATGTATATGTTTTTATTTTGTAATTATTTACTGACAAAGTTTACTGCCTTCACACCTGACACTCAGGCTGGAGAGTTAATATCTGTGCAGCTGACACAGGGATGGGTTCTGTGGATGGTTGGGCAAGCTAACCTCCGACTGCAGAGCCCAGCACTGCTGCTTCTGCTGCTGCCATCGTGGTCACCACCGCCAATCTGAGCCCAGGTCCTAGTCCAGCTTCCCCTCAGGTCCCTGCAATGCCTGACTGGTCACATGTGCATGTGGGTGACCAGGCCAACTGCTCAGCAGACACACAGTCTGTTGCCTGTCCTGTTTGGGGGCCTGGGCCTGTACTTGTATGCATGCCACATGGCACATCAACTTTGCTCACAGGCATGCTCCATTGTACCACTGGGCTTTCTTATAAAACACAAGTTCAAAGACAAAATTATAAAATTTCAAGACAGCAGTCGCAGAGCACTAAACCATGTTTCTGGCTCCATCTGAGAGTGGAGCCCTATGCAATTGCACAGGACTCATGCCTTAAAGCTGCATGCCTCAGCTTTGCATGCACCAGCATTGTTTTTGCTTCCTAGCCACCAAAACAAGTACTATGCAATGGGTTGACTTAATAACAGGAATATATTGGCTCATGGTTCCGAAGCCAGAAGGTTTCCTTCCTCTCATGTTGTTATCTTCTGGCAGCCATTGTGTCTGTTCTCTCTGCCAATTTCCTTTGCTTATAAGGACTTCAGCCATAGTGTATTAAGGCCCAACCTCCTTCTGTTTGGGCAGTTAATTAACAACATCTTCTAAAATCCTACTTACAAATGGATTTCTATTCATACATTGGACCTGGCATGCCTTTTCATGGGGGACATGATTCAATCTCCAACAAGCATTAACAATATTTTTCAGGTTTGAAAACCCATGACATCTTTCAGCTTCAGTTTTGCAATCTTCTGAGCCAGCTCTGAAGACCTGCCTTGATACAAACAGCCTGGACTGGGCTCTTCTATCACATCTTTCCCATAACTTAATCAAACCAAGGTGTTTGTCCTGCTGGCTTCTTTGAGAACAACTCCCATGCCACCTTCCTTTGACTTCACAATTCATCATCTGTGCAGTAGAATGCTACCAACTTTCTAAAATCTCCAGTGATCAGTCCTTCTGATCCTAAGATTTTATCTCACCTGCTTCTTCTCACTTTGCTGGTTTCCAATGTGGCTTTTCTAATGGCAGTAAGATTGGATTTAAAATTAAATAAAAGGAATCATAATTCTGATAAGAATTAGCCCAGAAGCAGTGACTAATTGAAGTGACTGTGGATTAAATGACTAAGCAGTCAGTGGGTCAAGTAGCTTTTATGAAATGAATCTCAACTAAGATGAAGTGAAAAACCATCCTTTTTCTATGCCCCTTTCCCTGCAATGGCTCTCTTTGCTCTCCATTTCTCTTGAAATATTTAACTTTAAATAAGAAGAGCTATCATCTTCTCATCACTGGCCCTGGGAATGTATTACAAAAGGATGGAAACTAACCTTTCTCTTTCTTTTTTTCCCTTTCTTTCTCTCTCTTTCTTTCTTTCCTTCCATTCCTTTCTTTCCCTCCTTCCTTCCTTTCTTCCTTCCTTTATTCCTTCTTTCCTTCTAGTATCTAAATGCTTCGTAATTTATTTAGCCTACCACAAATTAGATATTCAGGGTTTTTACAGTTTTTCACTATATAATACATTCTTTATATGATTACTATTGTAAATTTAGTGTTTTGGTATTGACAATTTTCCAAAGCAGTTATAAAAAAATATTTTTTTATTATGGTAAGATATAAATGACATAAAATTTTCCGTTTAACCATTTTTAAGTGTACTATTCAGTGGCATTAATTACATTTACAGTATTGTGCTACCATCACCACCACCCATTACTAAAACTTTTTTATCACCCAAAAGACACTCCATACCCATTAAGCAATAACTCTCCATTCCCCCTCCCCCAGTGCCTGGTAAACTCTAATCTACTTTTTGTCTCCATGAATTTGCTTATTCTAAATATTTCAGATAAGTGAAATCACGCAACATATGTCCTTCTGTGTCCTGCTCATTTCACTTAGCATAAGGCTTTCAAGGTTGATACATGTTGTAGATGTATCGGAACTTCATTCCTTTTCATGGCTGAATAATATTCCATTGCATGTATATACCACATTTTGTTTATCCATTCATTTGTTGATGGACATCTGGGTTGTTTCCCCCTGTTGGCTACTGCAGATGATGTTGCTGTGAATGTTGGTATGCAAGTATCTGAATCCCTACTTTCAATTCTTTGGGATATATAGCTAGGAGTAGAATTATTGAAACATATGATGATTCTTTGTTTAGGCTTTTGAGGAACCACCAACATGTTTTTCATGGTGGCTATACTATTTTACATTCCCACCAACAATGCTTGATAATGGCCATCCTAGTAAGTGTAAAGTGCCATCTCGTTGTAGTTTTGATTTTCATTTCCCTAATGGCTAATGAGGTTGAGCATCTTTTCATGTGCATATTGGCCAGTTGTATACCTTCTTTGTGGAAATGTCCATTCAAGTTCTTTGCCTATTTTTTAATTGGGTTGTGGAACTAACATTCTTAAGTGCCCAACAGACACCAAACACCATGATTGACACTTATAAAATCTCATTTGCTCCTCAAAACAATCCTATGACTTGTCTGACCTCCCCCCAAGAAAGTCTGAGACCAGGACATTGTAAAAACCTAGCTCACAATGTCCTGGGAGCCTGGTTGATTTCTGGGCCTGATGATATGGTATCCTATGAAGTTGTCTGGCCAGCATGAAGGTGACATCACCAAGTACCACTGGGCTAGTCAAGAAGAGGGAGATATCCAATCAGAAAGATGATGGACCCTGAGAACCCTCCCCATGAGAACATTTGAAACTGAAGGAAAGAAGTCCATAGTTGGAGGGTTCCTAAGCTAAAGTTTAGGGCTGGACATATGTTATGCCCACAGCTGCTAATGTAATCAGGCTGGCACCCAGTTAAGGGCACCAAAGCAGAGCATGCACAGAAGTAAGACTTTTATCACCAGTGCATAGCTGAGGAAACTAAGACTCATCAAGGTTAAATAAGTTACTCATGCTGACAGAATCTGAATTTCAACCTGCACCTAGTATGTGAAGTTTCCACTATTAACTGGATGTGGTAATGGAGCAAAGGTTTTGTTTTGTTACCTTTTACTCCCCACATCAGATGAAGTATATGAGAACATTATTCTTCACCATGGTCTTAGCAAAATGCTCCATTCAACTAAACTAACCTAGTCTTTCTAGGATGCCTGAAACTCTGAGTTAAGAAAAAAATTAAGTCCAAGTTTCTCGATTTGCAAACTGAATAAATAATAATAGGCTAGGTTTTCTCTTTTGTGTACTAACAAATCTTGTCAGCTTGGTTCTTGCGTATCAGTTTTCTGACTACCAAATCTGCTGCGAACTAAACTCTATTTTGAAACAAAATTGAGCAGTGACGCCTTTGTCTAGGTCACATTGTTTTCCCCCAGAAATAATGAAAATCATTGATTGAATGTATGGCGGCCTTTGTGGCAATTAGAAATGACAAGAACTTATCAAAAATGAAAAATAAATCAGTTATTATTTCAACAATTATTATCCACTCCACATTTATTAAGGACCCTCCCTGTGCCAGGAAGCAATTGAGGGAGGTAGTTTGGGAAGATGGCAGACAAGAAAATGGAAGTTAACAATGAAATGATGGTGGTGCTGTATTAAAGGATGATTTCTATTGGAAGGAACACTTCTTCCGGTCCTGATGTTTCCTTACATGTTCAGTTGTGACACTTCTGACCTCTTCCACTTTTCATTACTCCTCCCCATGAAGGTGTCATCTGACTGATGAATATGGGAGGAATAAACTGGACAGTCTAATCTCACCTACTCCTTTTATCTCTGTTGGGAAGGAGTCACCCACAGAGAGCCTGAGTTCTGTTCTTCTCCCCAGGGAGCCTGCTCCCATCCATGCCACCTGAGGCTGAGCAGGTAAGTCTGGTTGAGGGGTTTAGTTGGTTCTCACACTAACCTAAGTCCTCCAATTAGTCAATATTTTGGCTCTCATTTGTTACTCTTTTCTCTTCTATATCAGCTTGTTTAGAATGCAACTGGGAACAGAAAGTGCTATTCATGGGCCTTCTCGGTGGCCCCAGCTGTATCAGCATTTACCAACATGCTTTGGGAATGGACATTCAGCAAGCTTCCTCCGAGAGGCTTCACTCAGCCCATATTTCTTGTCATTCTCAAGTTCATTCTGAGACACACCATCAATAGCTTTATCTATGTCATCAGTCTCATCTACTAATCTAGCTCCCCATCACAGAAGGCAACAGTATGTTTACCTTGGTTTGACTTGCCTTGTTTTTCAATGAACTTATGCCAGTGGACACCATTTATTCTGCTAAGTCCATTTCTGCTGAATGGTATGCTCTAGAACTTTGCCATGTGTCCATGTCAAGTCTTGAGAAACTTAACTTTTTCCCTAGGGAAGATAGGGAAGAAGTATTGTACACACACACACACACACACACCATTGTCCATGATTCTTCAGAGTTTGGGCAGCATTTTTGTAATCACATCTGCAAATCCTTATAGTTACCTTGGAAGTAATTCGCCTGGGTCTGAACTCATTTACAGCTGCTCTGTACTGTTGCCTCACCTATCTTAGCTTTCAATTCCCTCTTAATCATATTTGTTCTACCCTTTCCAGTTTTAAGGTCATTCTGCTCGATTGAGAAGACAGAACCAAAATAGGACTGCTTTCTCTGTCATCTGTTAACAATATCCCATCTGCCCCAAAAAGTGGGCCTAACATACAGCCCTTGTTTTGGCTTCTCACTTCAAATGGGTTTTATTTTTTTGCGGGTGGTGGGGGTGACATAGCATTTTTTGCAAGTTGTAGCTCATCCTGGGCTTTAACCATTCTGGTCCTATTTTTATACATCTGTCCCTCTCATCTTTTCCTAGTTATTTGGCCATCTTTCCATCTTTTATGCATGGCCTTTAGACATCTGAGCTTATCTGGCACCACTCTGTGTGGCTACTTCTTCTGGTGTCTTCCTGCCCCCACCTCACACTTTTGATTACTCATCCAAGTTCTTTATGCTTATGTATTCTCAGAGATCTTTCTGCCATATAGTACTTCGGTTAAAATGTTGAAATTTACTTATTCCTTCTGCACATTACTAGATCCATAACTGAAGTCATAAGTACTGTTTTTGTCACACTTCCCTGTTTTTTCTGCCCGAGAATAACTGGACACTTCCACTATCCATCTTTCACTGTCAGACTCCTTGTTCTCCAGAATTAACTGTTGAGAGTCTGGCATTTCTCTCCCTATCCCTGAATTCATTTAAAGTCACTTCAGGTAGGAGAACAATCCCCTTGCTAAATATATTCTTCTCTATCCTCCTACTGTCTGCAGTTGCTGCATAAGTGGTAGGCAGCTGGGGTGCTCAGGGAAACAGCACTGGGTTGGGCATCCATTGAGATGATCCCTGAAAATTCCCTTCACCTCTCCAAAGACATTAGCTTCATTGCTGTAGCATGTATTACCACCTGCTTCCTACCACTTGTCATTTTGTGACAATTAAATCAGGAGAAATCTATAGTGGTCTATACAAATACTCCCACAAGCCCTGAGCAGCAGGCCTGTCAGTCCTGGTTTCATTCTACTTCATGTACATCTAAATCATACTCTGACCCAATCTACATAGCCAGGATCTCCTACAGATCTGGGGTTCTAGGTTTGCTCTGTTCTTACTGGGAAAGACAGTCAGAAATACGGAGTTGCTCCAAGGGCTGGACATTTTTTGAGAATTCCAAGGTCTAGTCTCCATTGTTCTTGCAGGAAGTCCCAGTGACCCCCTGTTAGGGGAAGAAGAAAAATAGGTCCTCCTGGTCCTTGGAACACCATCTCCTTAAGACATGGGCAGCTGTTCAGAGAGGAGACACCTGGCCTTGTACCAAAAGTTTCTGGAAATATTCCCAACCCAAGTCCCAAAAGATACTATGCTAATATAAGGAGACAGTCATCCCAGAGGCAAACATGGTACCTGCATAGAATGTCTAGAAGGATGTGGTTTCTTAATTATTAAGGTGTAAAAGAAAGATTTACCTTTTACTCTTCACATCCTTGTACTATTTGAATTTTAGCCATGTGCAAAGGGCAAGCATGTGTATATTGGTATATTTTTATGCCTTTGATATCTGAGATGAAATTTCTGCAAAATCACTTATTGAATACTCAAATATGGTGTTAAGGGCCTTACACACATTGTCTCAGTTAACCTCATAACAACCCTATGAAGTAAGTATTTTCAGATGAAGTTGTCATAGTGAGGTTAAGTAATTTGCTACCAGTAAATGACAAAGCAAAAGTTTGAACACAGACTCCTCTACTTCCAGAAGCAATTCCGTTAACCATTTCTCTATCCTGCTTTCCTGCAAACCTAAATACTTACCCTCTACACCCCACCCCTGCCACACACACATATACACACACATAAACACAACATCCCCCATCTCAAAGCGATGTTGAGACTGTTTGGGGGTGACCAAGGATTGGCTCAATCACTTTGGACACTCTTTCAGGTATAGAAAATCAATTGCCACCTCTGATGTATATCTCTGGAGGATGATGAAACTTTGGAGAATATGCAAATTTTCTCCAAACAATGGACTATCCATCAAGAAAGGAATAGTTGCCAGACTAGAAGACATCATCCAGCTGTTCCTTAAGCCTCCCTCTTGCTTATTTCAGTAGGGTCTTTAAATCAATTTCCTGTCTCAGTGTGGTTTCCTTCCCAGGCCTTTCACCCTTGTTTAGTTTTTCCCAAACACTTTACTGTATGACTCTTCAGAGGTCACCTTCTCTGAGCCACCATTGCACCATTCACAAAATCGGGAGTGTTGAATCAAGTGATAATCATATCTTTCTAAAACTCCATAGCTACTGTTTTCTAAAACTGCAACCTACATCTGGAAGAAGAAATAAAATCACTAGCTGTGCTTCCAGGTACTTCAGTTTCCTACTTGGAGTAGTCATCTTTTTCTTTTTTCTTTTTCTAAATATTCAACCGCTTTTTTGTTGTTGTTTTTTCTTTTTTTTTTATTGTTATGTGTTTTTTAATGCAATTTTATGGAGATATCTTCCCACAGTATAGACATCAAACAAAGTATATAATCAGAGGTTCACAGTCTCATCACATAGTTGTGTATACAGCCCCATGATCAAATTTAGAACATTTTCATTACTCCAGAAAAGAAATAAAAAGAAAAAAGAAAACCCTAATCCTCCCATACTCCTTATCCCCCATATTATTGACCCAAAGTGTTGGTGTGGTATATTTGTTACTGTTAATGAAAGAGTATTAATTTATCACTATTAACTATAATTCAACTTTTTGATATTTGCACAGTTAATCACAGTCATTGCCACCACAAGATTTACTGTGCTATACATTCCCATGTTTTAATTTCCAACTTTCCTTCTGGTGACACACATGACTCTAAACTTCCCTTTTCTACCATATTCACAGACCACTCAGCACTGTTAATTATTCCCATAATAACATGCTACTGTCACCTCTGTCCATTTCCAAACATTTAAGTTCACCCTAAAACATTCTGCACATACTAAGCAACCACTCCCCATTCTTTAACCTCATTCTATATGCTGATAACCTATATTTTAAATTCTGTGTCTATTATATTACATATTATTATTAATTCATATCAGTAAGATCATAAAATATTTGTCTTTTTGAGCATGACTTATTTCACTTGACATAATGTCCTCAAGGTTCATCCATGTTGTCACGTGCTTCAGGACTTCATTCCTTCTTATTGCTGAATAATGTTCCATCATATGTTTTTATCACATTTTATTTATCCATTCATCTGTTGATGGACACTTGTTTCCATCTTTTGGAAATTGTGAATAAAGCCACTGACCATCGGTTTGCAAATGTCTATTCACATCCTTGCTTTCAAATCTTCTGAGTATATCCAGAGTAGCTGGATTGGTAGGTCATAAGGCAACTTCTCTGAAGAACCATGAAACTGTCCTCCACACTGGCTGTACCATTTTACATTCCCACCAGCAGTGAATAAGTGTTCCAATTTCTCCATATCCTCCGCAACACTTGTAGTTGGCTGTTTGTTTAATAGTGGTCAGTCTAATAGATGTGAGATGATATCCCATTGTGGTTTTGATTTGCATTTCCCTAATAGCTAGTAAAGCTGACCATCTTTTCATGTGCCTCTTAGCCATCTATATTTCATCTTCGGAGAAATATCTATTAGTGTCTTTTACCCATTTTTAAATTAGGTTGTTTGTCTTTTTATTGTTGAGTTGTAGGACTTCTTTATATATACTGGATATCAAACCCTTATCAGATATGTGGTTTCCAAATATTTTCTCCCATTGAGTCAGTTGCCTTTTCATCCTGAAAGGTCAAAGGACCTTTCCAGTCCTTTGAAGCACTGAAGTATTCGATTTTGAGGAGTTCCTATTTATCTATTTTTTTCTTTCTTTCATTGCTTGTGCTTTAGATGTACGGTCTAAGAAACTACTGGCTATCACCAGATCTTGAAGATATTTTCCTACATTTTCATGTAGGTCTTTATCTATTTTGACTTAATTTTTAAATAGGGTGTGAGATAGGGATCTTCTTTCATTCTTTTGCATATGGATATTCAGATCTCCCAACACCACTTATTGAAGAGACTTCTGTCCCAGTTGAGTGGACTTGGAAGCCTTATCAAGAAAGAATTGACCATACATCTGAGGGTCTATTTCTGGGCTCCGATTTGATTCCATTGATCAATATGTCTATCTCTATGCCAGACCATGTTGTTTTGACTGCTGTGGCTTTATCATAAGCTCTAAAATTGGTGAGTGTGATACCACCTACTTCATTCTTCTTTTTTAAGGTGTTTTTGGCTATTTGAGGCCCCTTACCCTTCCCAATAAAATTGACAATTAGCATCTCCATTTCTGCAAAAAGTAGTCTGTTGGAATTTTGGGTGGTATTGCATTGAATCTGTAGATCAATTTGGGTAGAATTGACATCTTAACAACATTTAGCCTTCCAATCCATGAACCCAGAATGTCTTTCCATTTATTCAAGTCTTCTCTGATTTCTTCTGATACTGTTTTGTAGTTTTCTGTGTACAAGTCCTCTACATCCTTGGTTAGGTTTATTCCTAGAGATTTGATTCTTTTAAGTGCAGTTGTAAGTGGTATTTTTTTCTTGATTTTCTCCTCAGATAGCTCATTGCTAGTTATAAAACACCATTGATTTTTGCATGTTGCTCTTATAACCTGCCATTTTGCTGAATTTGCTTAAGCTCAAATAGCTTTGGTGTCTTTTTGGTTGTTGTTTTGGATTTTCAAATATAGGATCATGTCATCTGCAAAAAGATGTAGTTTTACTTCTTCCTTTCCAATTTGGATGCCTTTATTTAGTTTTCTTGCCTAATTCTCTAGCTAGAACTTCTACCACAATGCTAGAAGTTGTCTTATTCCCAATCTTGGAGGGAAGCTTTCACTCTCTCCATTGAGTATGATGTTAGTTGTGGGTTTTTCATATATGCTGTTTATCATGTTGAGGAAGTTTCCTTTGATTCCAACCTTTTGAAGTATTTTTTTTTATCATGAAAGTATGCTGAATTCTGTCAAATGCCTTTTCTGCATCAATTGAGATGATCGTGAAGTTTTTCTATTTTAATTTGTTAATGTGGTATATTAATTGATTTTCTTGTGTTGAACCACCCTTACATACCTGGAGTAAAACCACTTGGTACATAGCAAGCATTCAATAAATTATTATTTGACAGCTGACAATCAGCAGCTGGTAGCATAGTACAGATTAAATTAAGAATATGCTCATCTCCATGCCTCTAGTCACATGGAGCCTTCTTCATTTACATTGCCATCCATCAGAAAAAATGCAAAATCAGGGAGAGGGGCCAAGATGGCAGCTTAGCAATGTGCGCGTTTTAGTTCATCCTCCAGAACAACTACTAGATAACCAGAAACAGTACAGAACAGCTCCCAGAACCACGATAGTGACCGGACACACAGCATGCCCAGGTCTGGACCAGCTGGACCGACTGCGAGTCTCCGGAACCGTGAGTTCCCCAAGCCGCGACGGCCGGCGCCTGGCGCCCCTCCACCACAGTCGGCTTCCCGGAGGGAAAGGAAAGAGACTAACAGTAGCAGGGACTGAGTCCAACCAAGTGCCAATTGTGGCATTAATAAACAAATTCTGACTACTAAAAATAGGCCCCCAGCTCACGTGAAACTGGTCAAGTCAGAGGTCGCTTATTGGGCTAACCGAAAAAGAGGAAAGGGGACAAAACGGGGGTTTTCGTGGCTGTTTCTATGGAGGCTTGGCTGCCTCTGGATTCAATGGTGGGACTACTCAGGCTGAAACTGCCCCACGCATAGGCAGAAACAGATTGCTTTCAGGGCTATCTCCCACCTGTGCCTTCCCCAGGGGAGGGGTGAAGCCCAACTTAGGTGGAATCCTTCTCTCAAGGAACTCAGACCCCAGGGCTTGGCAAATTGAAGCCATTAAAACCAGCCTACAACCTCTCCTCTGTCTCGACCATGCCCCCAGCAGGGAGAGCCTTCCAAAGTTAAAGGAGCCATGACATCTTTTGCTGGTGGGACCCGCAGGCAGACAAGTGCCACATACTGGGCAGGATAGGAAAAACAGAGCCCAGAGACTTCACAGGAAAGTCTTTCAACCTGCCGGGTCTCACCCTCAGGGAAAACTGATGCAGGTGACTCCTTCCCCCTGATAGGAGGCCAGTTTAGTCCGGGAAAACCCGGCTGGTGTCTGTAATACCTATGTAGACCCTCCTAAGGGTGGGGAGGGAAAAGGCACCTTACAAACACGACAAGAAACAAGAAAATAAGAACTGAAAAATTACCCTCTGTTAAACAAAACTTAAGCTAGAGGCCCAGAAAAAGCTGAACTGAAGGTCAAAGAACAGATAGACAACAAACTCATCTAGCAACAAAACCCTAGGTAAGATAA
>PVIY010053987.1:0-14419 GCA_004026745.1 Myrmecophaga tridactyla | reverse complement strand
TGTATAGGGTGTGAGATACGGGTCCCCTTTCATTCTTTTGCATATGGATATCCAGTTCTCTAGGCACCATTTATTAAAGAGACTGTTGTGTCCCAAATGAGTTGGCTTGACTGCCTTATCAAAGATCAAATGTCCATAGATGAGAGGGTCTATATCTGAGCACTCTATTCGGTTCCATTGGTCAATATATCTATCTTTAACTGCATAGGTTTTTAATGGGGTTTCTCCAACTCCAGTGATTTCAGTGCTTCTTCTGTCTGGATTCAGGTTAAGAGTAGCAACTGCAGGCAGGACAGAGTCTTCCATGCCTCCATGCAGCCATCCATTCATCAAGATACTGAATCCCTGTCCCTCAGCCCTGAAGCCTGGGTAACAGAGTCCCTGCTTCTGAGTTTTGGTTGGGAGCACACACATATGCACACTTTTATTTTTCAATGAATAAGTGATGCATAACAAGGAAAATAAACTTTCTCCATAAGCACCAAGAGAGTATTTTTGTATCAGGACAATATCTGATAACAAGGACTACACACCTTTTTCTGAGCATCTTGTTTACAAACACCCTTACTTATTAGTTAACCTCCCCATCCTCCTGCAAATGAAGCCTCCCTTCCCAACAGAACCATCTGCATCCATTCTTTCACAGTGTCTGGAATAATTTTAATGACTATCTAGTTATTCTATTCCAAATACCTCTTCTAAATCTAGGAGATAAATGTCACATGGTTTTCCTCTGACATAACTCAAATCAAACCTACAGCCCTTCACCCCTAGGCAGGAGCCCCACACCTGGGTATTTGCAAAGCTATAGCACCTGTGCCTCTGCCCGTCTCAACCCCTATCATTTCTGAACAACCAGCAGTCTTACTTCCCTTCAGAACTGCTAACGTGTAGCCTCACACTCTCTTGTTTGGAGGAAGTGGGACTGGGAGGCCATTTCTAAGTACCCTTTTGGGAAAGGTGTAAACTCAATGTGCCAGGATGGAATGGGGGAGCAGGGGAGGGGCTGGGGGAGCAGGGCTTTGGCAGCCTGAATTACAGGTTTGACGGGGTCTTTACACTCATGTCTCTCCTGAAATCTTGAGTGGAAGAATGGACTAGAGAGATGGGGAACTTGTTGAGAGCCTTACTGTATCTTTGACCTCCCCTGTCCTGGTCCTGTTGCCCCTCACATGGCCCCTCACAGCCCTCCCCCCCCACATTGCATCCTTCCCTGTACTTGTTCCATGTGGTAGACAGAACCACAGTCCACCCAAGATGTCCATGCCCTAATGCCCCTGAGTGTTGCTTTATAGGGCAAAAAGGGACTCACTTATGGGATCCAGTGAAAGACTTTGAGATGAGAAGATGACTCTGGATTATCCAGGTGCATAATCCCAAGGGGCCTAATGACAGAGAGAGGCACACGGAGTCAGAGTCAGCTGGAAGTAGACGTGATGATGGAAAGGAGTTTGGCATGGTGGGAGGAAGAGCTCACAAGCCAAGGAATGCAGGTGGTCTCCAGAAACTAGAGAAAGCATGGAAACAGATTCTTCCCTAGAGACTCCAGAAGGAGCTGGCCCTGCTGCCTCCTTGACTTCTGCCCAGTGAAGCTGATTTGGGACTTCTGGCCTTCAGAATTGTAAGAGAAGAAATTGGGGTTGGCTTAAGCCATCGAGTCTGTAGAAATTTGTTACAGCAGCAATAGAAAACTCATACATTCCACTTACTGATGTTTTTACCAGGGAGTGCATCTCCCTGGATAGAGACCGTGAGCTCACCCTTATCTCCCAGCACTGAGTACATGGTCAGTTCGTTTCTTTCAGGATGCGAGAAACAGAAACACCTTCCAATTAACTCCTTTAAAGAATATTCGTCCTACCAATACTTGGGAAAGGAAGGAAAAAGGCAAAACGGACCCACAGCTGTCCTGCTAGGCCTCGTGGTGACTCCTTTAGCAAGTGTCCTGCTTTGGGTCACCAGGCTGCAGTGTCAGTGGTTCAATATAGCAGCAGTGCTGTTCCCTGAGAAATGCGAGTCCATTTTAAAGACTCAACTTCCCTTTACCCAGTTGCTACCAATTACCTGATTCTATAACTGCTGTTCAAATCCCCCTAAAGAAGGAAGCTGGTCTTTTGGTTCATCACCACCCTGTGTGGAATTCATTTTTGGTGCAAAACTCTCTCACTAAACCAACTTATATGACATTGGCCAACCTATAGACTTTGGGTCAGTGCTGATTCCTGGTCCAAGCAGCTGCGGTCAGGGTGGCGGAGCTGTGTGTACCTAAGACAGGTAAGCTGTAGGTATTATTGTGCACAAAGTGGCCTTGGGCTTGGCAGTCACGTGGCCCTCAGAGCTGCTGCTCCAATCCACTGGTGCATAGCAGGCTCTCAAAAAACACCTTTTTGATCATTACGACTGCTAACTCATTATTTAGATATTTTGGTTTCTAGTGTATTAGAATAGTCAGAAGGAAATACCTGTTAAACTATTTTGTTGAACTGTAATCTACTAGCCTTGGTCTTTGATAATGATTGTATAACTATATAGCTTTTATCTTGTGACCATGTGCTGTAAAAACCTTGTGACTAAAACCCCCTTTATTCAGTGTATGGGTAGATGAGTAATAAAATAAAGATATGCATGAAAAAAATAATAGATTGGGAATATGGGGAAAACATACCCCTATGTAAACTATGAACAATAGTTAATAGTACTACTTTAATAATCTTTCATCAATTGTAACAACTATAACTACTGTTAAAAAATAGTAGAATTACGAAAAAGAGCTACCAATTGTAACAAATTTTCTGCAGCAACGCAAGTGCTGGCGGTGGGGTGGTGTAGGGGAATCCTTTATTTTATGCATGATTGTTCTGTAAACCCATAACTTCTCTAATAAAATTTTTTTAATTAAAAAATGTATTTTGAAGGGAAGTGACCCAAAGGGGTACAAAAGAAAGAAGACACAGTCCCTGCCCATAAAGACTGTTGCCTAGGAGTAAAAAGCGAAAAACTACAGCGCCATATGGAACCATTAGTGACAAGACAATACTGCATTCAACGTTCGGTATCCCATTGTAATAAAGCACTCTTGTTAGATACATGAAATTCTTTGTTAGACACATGAAATTATAGAATATTAATTAGCAGTACCCTTTTCTGTCCTCTAATGTGAAACTTCACCTCCATGTTCCTTTCTGGCAGGGCTGAGGTTTAGCTGCCTTAGACAATATAGTCAGTTAGGTTTGTTGAGCATAAGCGTAGCAGGGTAAACTGAGGCTTTCTTTTTTTTTTTTTTAGTCCCTTGATACCTCCTTCTACCTCTGAAGCTGTGGGGAAAATCTAGTATTTAAGGAGAAACAATCTGAACACAGCACTATGTATATTCACCTAATAAGGGAAACCTCTATGACAGCACAATCAGTTCAGGGCTTTAGGTTCTCCTGTAAAGGAGTCATGTTACTAGAAGGGTAATGGAGCCCAGCTGTGAGTCTTTGCAGGAAAACTAATCCCATTAGTGAGGTGTGACGAATTTCAGAAATTTGGGGGAATAAATCTTGACACAGAGTGGAAGACCCCTCACCTTTTCCTCACCCATGAGACCAGAACCACCCTTCTCCCTTCCTTCCTGGGAGCCTGTAGTCACCGAATGCCTGCAGGACCCTGGCTGGGGAGGAAAGCCAAATCCTCCTGAGAATGCATGGCACAGCCAATACTGCCCGTCACCGGAGGGGCCTTAGAGCCTGGGGCCAAGTCATTCCAGTAGGATGGAAGGAGCTCCCTGGAGGAAATGGGGAAAGTAGAGCCACCAAGGGTGCAGAGAGGGGAAAAGCCAAATCCTAGAGGAAGGGAGGAGGAAGCAAGGACAGTTAGGAAGAAAGGGAACAGCCTCTTGGACATGCTCCGAAGGCCTGGGTGTGAGGTCTTACCTTCAGTCCAGTGTAAGGGACAGAGAGAGCCAGACCCGGCCCACGTTGCTTGACTTTCTCTCTTTGAATGAGTACAAATCTGAGAACAAGACATGCGCCTTCCTTGAAGACTTATTGAACTCACTGCCCACCTTTGGGGTGCTCTTTGAGGAAGTGGGGGGGAGAGGAAAAGAAGGGGGTGATTCTTATCCCCTACGGTCAATAGGCAGACACAGGTAAATTTCTTGACAGATCCTGAGATGGTATAAGTTGGGCTGGGGTGCAGGGAAGCAAGATTGGAAGGCTGAACTTGGAAAGCAGGAGTCCATAACTCTTCATCACCAAATCAAAAATGCATCAAATATTTGGGTGGAGGAAGAGACACAGAATATGATGCCTCTTAGTACAGGCATTAGCTATTAAAAAGCAAATTGAATACATAAGCATCATTTTGATTCCATATAGTCAATGAGTTCCAGGAATTTTTCTAGTGATCAAAGGATGGTAAATAAAGATTAATTCTCCCTAATTTGATATGCATAAAAGATAATTATAGTCTTTTTGTTTAATGTGATGCCTTCTCTGATTTATTTTAATTTATGTAAGTTATTAACAGTGACTTATAGAATTGTGCCTGACTTCTGCATCCCTAATCCTGTTTTTCTCTTAATGTCTCATTTCCTCAAATGGAAATTCTTCCAACACAAAGGTTTTCACAAATCTAATCTCTATGGTTGATCATGTTCTACTTAATATATAGTTAAGCTGTGCAGTACTACCATTTGCCCTGTTTAAAAATGTGGCAGATATTATGGGAGGATAATGGTGTGCCAGTTTGAAAGACTCATGTGCCCTAGAAAAGCCATGTTTTAATTCTGATCCCGTCATGTGGAGGACTCCGTTTCTCTTAAACCCTGATCAATAACGTAGGTTGGAAAATTGATTAGGTTATTGACAAAGAGATGTGACTCACTCAATTGTGGGTATGAACTTTGGAATAGAGGGAGCTGTGACGCCACCCATTCCAGGTGGGTCTTAATTACTTTACTGGAATCCTTTAAAAGTGGAAGAATTTTGGAAAAGACTTGAGATTCTGAGAGAGCAGAGAATGACAACAGAATGACAAGAGCCACGAAGCAGAGAGCCCATGCCATCAGAGACCTTTGGAGATGAAGAAGGACTATGTCCCAGAGTAGCTTTATGAAACAAGAAGCCAGGAGAGAAAGCTAGCAGGTGCTGCCATGTCCCTTTCCAGTTGAGAGAGAAACCCTGAACTTCATTGGCCTTTCTTGAGTGAAGGTAACCTCTTGTCGGCGCCTTAATTTGGACAATTTTAAAGACTTGCTTTAATTGGGACATTTTCTCAGGCTTAGAACTGTGAACTAGCAACTGATTAAATTCCCCTTTGCAAAAAGCCATTCTGTTTCTGGTATATTGCATTCCGGGCAGGTAGCAAACTAGAACAAATGATAATGACCATCATTTATTGATTGATTACTATTTGCCAGCCACCATGTCAATTCTTCTAACAACTTGGCAAGGTATTGTTATCCCCGCTTTACAGATGTTGGAACCTAAGGCCCAGTACTTTGAGTTGCCCAAAGATCCGCAAACTATTAAGTAGCAGAGAGGGGATTTGAACTCAAATTCATCTGATTCCAAAGTCATATATGCTACCTGCCTACAGGAAGGCATGAGGGGAGAAAGGGCTATGAAGGCCCTTGAGGGATAAGTGAGAACTAGACATAGAATGGAGAAAAGGAGAAATTCAAACTGGGGTTGGAACAGAAAGAGTGAAGATGCAGATGGAGAGTTAGGAAGACCAATCTCTCTGGGACTTCGGTTCACATTGGGACCTAGTAAGAACTGAGGCTGCAAAGGCAGACAGGGTTTAATAGAGGAAGCCCTTGAAATGAGGTCTCATAGTTTCAACATGATTCATCACATGAGAAGGAGATTTGGGGTATTACAGTTTTAATTTGAAGATGCAACCAGTTCATCTCATTTAACAATCCTTTAGGCCATTTTTAAAGTGATTATTTTTGGCAACAGTGATGCCACTGAGAAGTAAGGAGACATGGGTATGGAGGGAGAGAGGATAGGGAAGAGGGAGTTGAGAAGGTGTGGTGGGTTAGTAGACAAGGCTAGTGAAAAATATTTTACTAACTCAAATACCCATATAAACTGGTTCTTATTTTATTCCCCTGGGACAATGTTGGGTCCTCCAAACATAGAAAGAAGGGAAAGATAAGGGAAAATGAGTTCTTTCACTTCTGTGAAAAGATTTAATTTGGTTCCAAAGAGAAGTAAATGGAGGCTCTTTTAGTTTCCTGGGGCTAAAACAAATACTATGCAATGGGTTGGCTTAAACAATGGAATTTATTGACTCACAGTTTTCAGACTAGGAGGAGTCCAAAACCAAGATGCCATCAAAGAGATGCTTTCTCCCAGAAGACTGTGGCATTCTAGGGCTGGCTGTTGGTAATCCTTGGATCATAGCAATTCACTTGACAGCCTCTGCTGGTTCTCTGGGTTCCATTGCCTTCCAGCTTCTTTCTGTGGCTTTCTCCCTGGGACCTTAATGTCATTCTGTTTAAAAAGGACTCTAATAATAGGGTAAGACTCATCCTGGCTCAATTGGGCCATCCCTCAGCTGAAATAACCACATCAAAAGGTCCTCTATATAATGGGCTCATATCCTCAGGAATGAATTACAATTAAGAACATGATGTTATGTGGTACATAGCTCCAAGCCACCACAGTGGCTGATACCATGATCAAGTTGAGTATTTTCTGCCCTTCATTCGCTGGTTGTGGCAGTAGACTTCTATTCACAAACTGGAGTTCTCCCACTTTTGGGGAAGTGAGTCCCTTGAGTGGTCCTGCTAATTGTGAGACCTATTTCAGAATTTAGTCAGGGAGATTGGGGACTGGTGGTTTTTATTAAGGGCCTCTATACCACACACTTTATATATATGTGTGTGTATATATATGTACACCATGTCATTTGGTTCTCCTGATAGCCTGAGAAGTTATTATTCTTGTGTCTCAGCTGTAGAAACAGAGGCTGAGAGACAAGACAGAGGTCACCCAGCTAGCAAGCAGCAGAGGAAGGATTTGAGCCTGGTTCTTTCTAACTTCAAGCGCACGCTATGTCTCCCCATCACTGTGGACTGTAGGTTAAAAGCAAACTAATAACTAAGCAGAGGAGCCAGGGAAGGGGAGGAGAAGGAAGTGGCACGATGGGATTTAAAGAGAATGTAAAAGAAAAAAGCTTCAGTTTGGATCTGTAAATTATGATCCCAGAGCACTGGTCAGCGTGGAGCTGGGGGCTGGCGGATGCACTGCTCTCCTCCGGAACTGGAATTTCTTAGAAGGAATCCGCCCCTCCCCACCCACCACTTCTTCCCAGAAAGTGAAATTGAAGGAGTGCTCACGATGATGTGAGCATGCTGGATTGCTGATAGGGCCTTAATCTCTGGAGATTTATGCCTGTGACTTCACTATTAAAACAAAACTATTTTCCTTGAGCTGTCAGGGGGCAACAATTAGAAAAAGAATGTGAGGTTGACTTTTGACAAAGCCTGTGGTTCATAATAGAGTCTCTCTTACCAACGGGGTGATTTGTAGCCAAAATATAATGGCCTTGGCTAAAAAGAAAATGAATAAAGAAAACAACAGAATTCCTATTACCCCACTCAAGCAGAGAGAAACAAAGGGCAAGCTTCAGGAATAAAACATGAAATGTTTTTGTATATTTTTTCTGCATTAAGATGCAAGTCATTCTCCAGTTGGAAGTTCATTTTGTATTAATTCACATAGGGTTAATCTATTTTTCCCTTTCGTTATAGAAGCGTGTCAAGACATGCTTATCTGGTCTTCAGAGAATGTTGCTGATTCTTGAGCTACTACAGATAATTGGTCACTGATATGGATTGCACAAGGACAACTTTTGATCCCAGGCTATGCCTGTCAGGATAATGGGGTGTTCCAGATCTCAAGTCATGTGGGTATGATGACTTCAGGCAGGGTCAAGTTCCTGTAGTGTGAAGTCAATGGGGATAAGTGCAATGGCAAAACCATAGATTGAACATTAGGTGGTCTGGAGGCATTAGGGTTCAGGTAGTAACCAAGGCCCAGGCAAGAAGTAGACTCATACCTGAGATCACCATGATCAAAGCTATCAGACAAGCCCAGAGACAGTCATGGAACCAAGGAGACTCCATGGGAACTAGTGGGTTTTTTTTTTCAAGATCTAGTACTATCTGCTCCCTGAGAGCAGGGATCATATTTTTTATATCATTCCATTTCCATAATCCATAGTGCCGATAAGAATGCACATCAAAGGTTGGTTGAACTTGTGAACTCTTTGGTCCCAAAGGGATCCCAATGGGACAAAATAATCTCCTAGCCTTTTGAGGTGGCAAAATTGTCTAAGAGCCTATGGGCATTCCACGCCTGTGTCTAAAATAAGCTTGGCTTTCTGAGCCCCTGGAATTGAGTTGCATTGTTGGTGTGGGATGAGGTGCTTCATTTTCTAAAAATGGACTGGTCTAGATCCCAATGTGGTCTAAATTTAGTAACTGAGACCTTGACCTCCTCCTCAACAGAGAACTTTCTGCTCTAGAGCTGGTTGCTTGTAACCACATGGCCACCCTATTCCCATCCATTTGGGAAGCAACCTGAGCAACATACATATTAAAATTGCATAGTTTGAAGCAGATTGGCAGGGCCCCTTTCCAAAGATGATGCAAATGCCTAAACTGTATCCTATTTTTGTTTCGCCCTCCCCTGACTTTTTGCAATAATTCACACCATTTCCACTAATCCTTATTATATGTGGTTTTGAGTATTCGATTCTATTTTTGGGAGTTCCTCCTGGGTAGATACCAAGCACAGCACCTGGTGCATGATAGAAAGCAATAAACAGTTATTGATGATGAATTAAAAATTAATTAGTTCATAATGTGAAATTTCAATCAGCTCAGGATATTCTCTTCTTGACAACGTTTTGCAATACTCTCTCCACAGAAACTAAATCTTGACTTAATGCAGGGATAGAGTGCCTTTGCATCTTATTATTTTATGGTCATACACATTGTGACAGTCATGGAGATATACAGCTCAGAACTTCCTTTGAGAAAGAATTTGATATTCAGCTCTGTGAAATGCAGTTGGCTGTCAACCTCCACCTATTATGCCTCAGATTCCCCTCACCAGACTGAAGCTGATTTCAACCTCTTCTATCGCTCCCAGACAATGACTGAGCATGGTGGGATCCATGCGACCTGGCCATTTCTGTCCAATGCAAGGTGCCTGTGATGCGCAATCTTTGTTTCAGAGCTTCATTGGGTTGGGCTAAGGTTTTGTCAGATCTGGGTTGCAGTCTGACACTCTCCTTGCTTCTCCTGCACTTTCTTTCAAGTATCAGTCAGATCAGCATCATGATCTAAGACTTTCTCTGCCCAGTGCTGCTGCTTCTCCCTTTATTTTTCACAGAGAGTTACCCCCCAATAAATCTCTTAACACCCCCATCTCCAACTCAGTGTCTGCTTCCCAGAAGATCCAAACTAACTTACCGATGTAATACCTCACTGGGTATATTTTCTTCCTTAAAACATGATAGAGAGATTTTTGTAACTTGAATGAGTAGTGTCTCCCCACCTCAGCAGTAGCCTTTTTGAAATTCCTCCCCAAAGAGCACCACACATCATAACAAAGCTTAGTCCAAATCATGTTTTGGATTCTCATGTTGTTCATGCAAAAATTGCCATTTTATGGGGGTGTCTAAATTAGAGAATGGGGCATTCTAAGTCACCACCCTGCACGCCAGCTCTTTGGAGAATCCTTTGAAGCTTGGATCACAGCCTAAAGGAAACCCAAGCACCCCTGCAGGCCTGGGGAGGGGCGCTGAGCAGTCTGGTGGTGATAATGAGAGCAATTGTGCTTGGGTAGAGTTCATGAGGACTCTTGGAGAAGCCCTTGACTTCCAAGAAGTCTTGGACTAGGCCCTTGAGAAGACTAGTGCTTGTCTTCCACTTGGCATTTTGCAATTTGGCACAAGATATGTTAAAGCTGAGAATGAGGTTATCGCAAACATTTGTTTTGCCAAAGAACTGCCTACTGCTTCAAGTCGTATATTCCCCTTCATCTTCTGTTTGCTTCTATCTTGCCAGGAAGACCCCCCCCACCAGGTGGCAGACCCCCCCCCCCCAGGTGGGACAGTGAGACTGGCAAAAGTGAGTGAAAGAGGTAGCCAATAAAATCAAACAACCTGAGGGCTATTCATTATCCACTTGCTGCTTGCAATTTGGCATTTTGGCTGATGCTGTTGGAATTCTTTATTATGAGGTATTTCGGCAAGACAGGGGTCACATATTTCTCCTATTACATAATATTTCCGTTCTGAGAGTTGAAAACATCAATTCCTTCAGCTGTAGCTTTGTCCACTCAACTTCTTGGAAAAAAGGAAAACATTAAAAAGCATCAGTTCAGGCATCCTTTAACTTAACACAGCAATAAGGCTAACGGTACACAGAATGAAGCATGGTGACACTTCAGGTTGCCTCCTCTGGGAAGTCTTCCAGGACCCCTCTTTGGCTTCAGCTATTCCAATCACTCAGCATCTCCACAGGTCCTTGGCTATGTATTTGTGTAACGCCAGTCGGTTTGGTTATCTATATGCTGCACCTTGGAGTTGAAAGGAATTGGCTGTCATACAGAACAGCCTTAAACTGAGGGCAGGAAGCCCTTCTCATGCAGAATAGACATATATTAAGCAGACTTAAGTCCCTAAGTCAACACGTAGGGTGAAATCAAGCATTGTCAATATCATCTTTGAAAATCCCAATATGAGAGGCCTGTGGGAATGGAGGGGAAAGCAAAACTGAATCTCTGGTCTCACTTCACTCCTGGATGTAAGGCCCTTTTTAGGTGGAATGGCAGGCAGAATCATTTAAACTATTTAATAATTTTTTGTTTGCATTTTTATCAAAGTGAATACACATTGTATTTTACTGAGTCAACCTATTCTACCAGATTAGCTCAGAAAATTATCAGTTCCCCTCACCTTTTTCCCTTTTTCAGAGGTAATGGATCTCAATTCAGATGACTAATACTCAGTATTTAACTCTAAATAACATGCATATATTGCTAGTTTTTTATTAGAGAAGTTGTAGGTTTACAGAAAAATCATTCAGAAATTACAGAATTCCCATGCTCCCCCCTCCCCCAGTATTCCCTATTAACATTTTGCATTTAGTGTGGTACTTTTGATGCAATCGATAAAACAATATTACAATTATACTATTGACGGGCCTTGGTTTACATTAGCGTTCGCTGTTTGTGTTGTGTGGTTCTATGGGTTTCTATTTTAATTTTTATTCTGGTGGTATATGTACAACTTAAAATGTCCCTTTTAGCCACATTCAAATATACAACTCAGTGGTGCTAATTGTATTCGCATTGTTGTGCTACCACCACACCCATTCCCAAAACCTTCCCATCACCCAGACAGAAACAGTGAACCAGCTCAGCACTCACTCCCCATTCCCTCCCCCCACGCTGGCTCCTGGTAACCTGTATTCTAGTTTCTGACTCTATGAATTTGCACATAGTAATTATTTTGTATCAGTGGGATCATATAGTATTTGTCCTTTTCTGTCTGGCTTCTATCATTCGACATGTCATCTTCAAGGTTCAGCCATGTTCTTGCATGTATCAGAACCTCATCCTTTTGATGGCTGAAAAGTATTCCACTTTATGTCCATATCACCTTTTGTTTATCCATTCATCTGTGGGTGGGCTAATGTGCTGCTATAAACATTGGTGTGCAGATATCTCTTCGAGTCCCTGCCTTCGATTCTTTTGGGTATATACCCAGAAATGGAATTGCTGGGTCATGTGGTAATTCTGTATTTAGCTTTCTGAGGAACCGCCACTGTTAAATGGCTGCACCATCTTACAATTCCCACCAACAGTGACCAAGTGTTCCTATTTCTCCATTTCCTCTCCAATATTTGTTATTTTCCATTTTAAAAAAATATAGTGGCCACTCTAGTGGGTGTGAAGGTGTGAAATGGTATCTCATGGTTTTGACTTGCATTTCCTTGATGGCTAATGACGTTGAGCATCTTTTTCTGTGTTTACAGCCATTTGCCTATCTTGTTCAGAGAAATGTCCATTAAAGTCTTTTGTCCATTTTATAATTGGGTTGTTTGTCTTTCAGCTGTAGGATTTCTTTATATAGCCTGGATATTAAATGATTATTGGATACATGGTTTCTGAATATTTTCTCCCATTCTGCAAATTGTCTTTTTACTTTCATAATACAAAAAAAATGAATTTTGATGAGGTCCCATTTACCTGTTTTTCTTTCTTTGCTCATAGCTTTAGTGTAAAATCTAAGAAACCCCTGCCTAACACAAATCCTGAAGATGCTCGCCTATGTTTGCTTCTAGGGGTTTTAGAGTTTTGGTTCTTTGATTTAGGTCTTTGATTTGTTTTGAGTTAACTTTTGTATATGGCTGTGCTGGTTTGAAAGTATATATGGGCCCTAGAAAAGCCATGTTTTAATCAAAATCCCATTTCATAAAGGTAGAATAATCCCTATTCAATACTGTATGTTTGAAACTGTAATCAGATCATCTCCCTGGTTGATGTGATTTAGTCAAGAGTGGTTGTTAAACTGGATTAGGTGACGACATGTCTCCACCCATTTGGGTGGGTCTTGATAAGTTTCTGGAGTCCTATAAAAGAGGAAACATTTTGGAGAATGAAGGAGAGTCAGAGAAAGCAGAGAATGCTGCAGCACCATTAAGCAGAGAATCCATCAGCCAGCGCTTTGGAGATGAAGAAGGAAGATGCCTCCCGGGGAGCTTCATGAAACAGAAAGCCAGGACAGAAAGCTAGCAGACGACGCTGTGCTTGGCATATGCCCTTCCAGATGAGAGAGAAACTGTGACTGTGTTCACTATGTGCCCTCTCAGATGAAAGAGAAGCCCTGAACTTCATTGGCCTTCTTGAACCAAGGTATCTTTCCCTGGATACCTTTGATTGGACTTGTTTTAATTGGGACATTTTCTCAGCCTTAGAACTGTAAACTAGCAACTCATTAAATTCCTCTTTTTAAAAGCTGTTCTGTTTCTGGTATATTGCATTCAGGCAGCTAGCAAACTAGAACAATGACGTTATTTTGCAAATGGGTATCTAGTTTTCCCAGGGCCATTTGTTGAAGAGACTACTCTTCCTCTACTCCACAGACTTGGCATCCTTGTCAAAAAGCAGTTTCTTTTGTCACCTGCATCAGGCTTTTTCAGTGACTGGTGCCAACCAACTTGTAAGATGGCCCCTCTAATCCATGGATGGCTTGCCAGGAGGCCCCTCCTGACTAACAGCTAAAATCTGCCTCCTTTAGCATCTCCCCACACGTTTCGTTCTTCTACCTAGAGCTAACCGGCATCTCTAACTCCTCTTTCCTATGTCTTGTCTTTAACTATTTGTACCCAGCTGTAATGGTGTATGGGTGGAGGGCAATGAGGTTATAGAAATTAAGGAACTTCATGATGAGCCTATGTTGCCGAATGACTATTGGATTTGTCCTTGGCGATGGCAGGCAGGGGAGGAGAACTCGGAGAGGGACATGCCAGGGTTCTCAATGAATGTTGGTGGTAAGTGATGGGAGATGGGTGGGTGACATCAACAAGCTAGCCCAGGGGAATCATGGTGTAGGTAAATAGCGTGATCTCAAAAGAGGAAGAGGTTTTGCCTGGGAGCGATGGTAGATGTACAAGGAGAAAGATTGGAGAAGACAGCCCTGCCTCCTGGCCCCTGGGAGAATGTGGGCTGCTACAGAGTTAGGTAAGACAAGGAGGTAGAGGAAGCACTGGGTACATGATTTAAAGATGTGAAAGAGATCATTGGGAAAGAATTGGGATAAGAGTTAGTGAAAAGAAGAGTTGGAGAAAAGTAAGCGCAGAGCAATTGAAGGACGTGTATATGACTTTGGGTTGACTTAAAAGCGTGCCTTTCCTCCACCCCAATACCTGCATGCCGAGGCGTTTGTGGACACTGCAAGGCCTCTGGGGCCCTGCTTCGGTTCCTCCTTCCCTCCTGGAGATATGCCTTGGAAGACTTGTGTCCTTACCTGTGGCATGTCCCAGCTTGCCAGCCTGGCCCAGAGGGTTTTCTTTCTTGCCCCTCATGGCCAAAGACACTAGGAGAAGGGTTTGGTCTGTAGCCAAAGTAAACAGCAGCTGAGAGACACACAGTTGGCGCCTGGCCCCGATGGCTCTGGCGGCTGCCTGGACAAATCCCCTCTACAAAAGTTGGCCCGGTTCAATGACAGCTACAGCTCACACTTGTGCAGGGCTTTTGGTGACCCAAGCAGTTCCACGTATAGTATTTCATTCCGTCCTCCCGATTATGCTGGTGGTAGATTTCATGAGCCCCATTTTACAGGTGAGGAAGCTTGCAGCTCCATCCCTTATAGCTGAGTGAACTTGAGTTAGTAACTGTCCTGAAACATC